>PVKA01040122.1:0-18988 GCA_004027165.1 Ctenomys sociabilis | reverse complement strand
GATTTTGCTTCTTGTCTCAGAAACATACTCAATAGCAAGAGCCTGTGTGCTGCCCAACTCTCACTCTAGAGGAAATAATAGTCCTACTCTAACGCTTCTTTGTGGTTGGATAATAAAATTGGTAGGAGGCAAAACTGTGCTTCTTCACAGACAGTTAGAGAATTAAAAGCACAGAATTAGAAAAGTGTGAATCACTTGGAACAAGTGAGAAGGCTTTTAACAAGAGGAGCATCAGGTGTTCCAACTACAGCAAAGACATTAGCAACAGAAAGAATGTATTTAAAGACTACAAAGTTGACAAATTTAACACAGGTGTTAACGGAGAGCATGTCACATATAAGCAAAGCATTTCACCATGACTAGAAACAGTCAAAAAACATATACTTTGCTCTTAAGATTCTGAAAAATTAAAAAGGGAAAAGGCCCTTCCAAACTGCAAAGTAGGGAGTAAGGAATGCGAAGTTGACATGTGGGAGAGCTCAGACAAAGGAGATACTGCAGGGTCAGGGAAGGCTCTCTGGAGGAACTAGCATCAGAATGTTCCTGGTGATCCATTATCCCTGGGCTCTAATCCACTCATAGTCAAATTTTGAGTTTTAGTATTTCAGAACTCCACTCAAACCAGAAAATTCTGCAAAATAATTTCAGGTTGTATTGAGAATTGATCATTAGGTATGCATAAACAACCCCAGAAGTTTTGCAGGGAGCGAATCATCACCACGGTACATTTAGGCAGAGGATCAGGTTTGAGCACGTGCAAAGATCTATCTGGGCAGTTAAGTCTTCATTTCAAAGGGCAGACACTTGGAGAAGCTTCAGAACTCAACCTTCATATACTGGAAGAAAAGAGAGGGAAAAGAAGTAAGACCTAAAAAGTGAAGGGATGGGAACAGGGGAAAAAAGAAAGAGAAATAAAGAGGTGAGGAGACAAATGGTGGAGGAAGTAACAAGAGGAAAGTCAGATGCAAAGGACTCACCAGCACTTCCCAAACCAAAATACAAGCCCTGCCAGAAGAGGCAAGGACACCATCACTGCCACCAAGATCAAACCCAAGGAGCTGTGATGTTCTGTGGATTCTGTGGGAAATGAAACATGTTACTTCAAATCCCTCTCATTTTACCCCAACCACCCTCTCTCTGTGTTTGAGAGTCATCTGGCCTTCTTTTGTTCATCTGAGATTCAACCTCATGATGCTCCTTTCCTCCTGTGCTTCACTCATTCCTCTTCAGTGATGGATCTTTTGCCTAACTCACAACAACTTCCTGCACCCCTGGGTCCCTCAATTTTAATTCTTCTATTCCTTAGATTACATATTCATGGGGGGATCTGGATTCTCTACAATCCCAAATATTTTCAACTGGTCCTCCTGCTCTGCTTGAAGTCTGCCCCTCTCAGTCTCCACCTGGGCCCCAGTCCTTCCTCACCCCAGTGGAGCACGATGTCCTCCCCGCCTAGACTGCTGTGCTTCACTCAGCAAGACAGCCCAGCTGCCTCCTTCACTGCCACGTCCAGGGTCACTCGAAGATACCACGTGTCATCAGCATTGGGCAGGAGGTCTCCTCTCTGAGTTTCAGGTAGCTCCTGCTCACCTTGCATCCACATCACCCACACGGGCTTTGGGTGAAAGCCAGAGACGTGGCACACCAGCTGCAGATGGCCGGGCCCAGGGCTAGGGCCAGTGGACAGCCAACACTCAGGCCTTTCTACAAAAGAAAGATATTTAGCTAAAAACTGAAATGCAGATTTATCAGATTCAGATTTCCATGCCACCTTAGACACAGCTTTTCCCCTTCTGGAAATCTGGTGATCATACTATTCTTCCTTTGATTTTTCTTTATCCTCAAAGAGAAGAACAAGGCATGATTTTGAAATAGAAAATTTTTGGAGAACTCGTATCCAACTGACCTTGTCTCTGAAGATGAGCCTTCCCCGCATCAAGGAGACTCAAGAGGATACGTGGGCAAATATCGTAAAGGTGCCTATGAATCAGGACTTTGACTCTTGGATGCTGACTGATTTGTTGGCAGACTCTCTGAGCCTTTTTCCACCCTTTGGAGATGGTGAACATGAATCATTTGGGTAGCTCAGAAAATCAGATCCCTGATAAGCTACCCGGAAGAAACCTTCTATGGCATTCCCAGAATACAGCTTGCAGCCTTTTGAAAATTGCATCTCAAAGGGATCTGAGAAAGAGAGGTTATGAATTAGAGGAACAAGGACAAAATAAAATGAGTAGAACCAGGAAATAGAAGGGTGAATATTGGGGGTTAAAGGAATAGAGAACAGCTGTGTTTAGTTGGAGGTTCAGAGAAAAAGAAATTCATAGGAACTGGTGGTGGAGGAAAAATATAAATAATATGAGGAAAACCACCAATGTTCAACCAAGATGATATGAGTGACAGAAGAGGGGAATTTAGCGTAAAAGTCCTCAGATCCTAACAAGCTGAGTGGAGCAGATGCAGTGGTGCAATAACTGCATAGAAAGAAAATGCCAAAGAGACTGAATAAAGCAGGAAATAATCACATCTTAAGGAATCAATAACAGTGAGTAAACTGAGGACACCTAACTGGCAGCCAATAAAGAGCACCCAAAGGTTATCTGTTATCTGTAAAACCCTACCATCAATGAGAGAAGTGCTCAAAAATACCAGAAGACTAAAGTTTTTGAAGAATCATGATCTAATTTTGAGCATACACCCAGAGTGTATGATTATACTTTTGTACTAGAAAGAGAGGAGTTAAGATGCAGAAGAGTTGCCCATTCCTAGAAGAAGGAAAAACCGTGATATGCCAAAGCCCCTTCACTCTGTTTATCAAAGGAAAGAGGAACTGAACTCACAATCAAAATGAAATACAAATACTGCCGTGTGAAACGTAACAATGATCGCTTTGATAAACCTCTCCACCTCGGTCCAGTCCTTGCTGACATTGCCTCGGGCCCAAGGATAAAAGAAAACGATGTATCCAGAGCTGCTGTTCCACCCATGAGTCTGCAAATCATCCAACCAGAATGAGATCAGATGTTCTCCTGAGGAGCGGTTGTAAAAGGATGCAGTCCAGGTAACTTGTAAAGTGACTGACTTGTTGATCCCTGTTTGGAGAGAGAGAGGAGAGAGACAGACAGACAAACAGAGACAGAGAGATATTGTGAAGGAAAGAAGTAAATAAAGGTGGCAGACTAGGGGAACTCAGAATCAGAATCATGAGCTGGACTTGGCTGCCACAGGCTCCTCTGATTAATCAACAACCTTCAGAAGAGCACAGAAATCTAGGGTTAGGGATACACACACTGCATCACAGAGTATATAGGAATACTCAGCTAGCATTCTGTCCCAGATATACATGGAGGAAACTACCAACACGCACACACACACACACGCACGCACTCACACACCTTTTGACTAACAGAGACCAGAATTCTTACCAACTTCATTGTCTCTGCCTACAGTGAAAGCAACTTGCAGTGGCAGAAGCAGAAACAGCATGACATTTACAGACATTATTTCTTTCTCTCAAAAAAGCTGGTCTTTGGTTTCTGTTCTAAACAAACCTGCTCTCTGTATTACTCTTTGGACTTGCTTCTGCAACCAACAGACAAATCAAATGTCTTCTGTTTAAGACAAACAACATCTGCTGCTACTTCTCACATCCCCAAGCCTCCCACTCAGTTTCTCATTTCCTCCCCGCTCCTGAGTCTCCCCTCCAGCTTCTGGCTTCTGTCTGACACCAGCTTCCATCCTGAACACAAGCCACTAGTCTGCCTGCTATGGAATGAGGGCCATGCAGCTTTGCAAAGTCCCTTTACCACTAGGAACATTTTATGAGCCCTGGGATCAGCATCAAGGACTTGTGCATTTTCTGTTTTTCTGTCCTCTCACTCTTTTGAATTATTTTCCTGGGTAGTCTCTTTCTTGCCTCATCCTCCATCCCACCAAGTTCAAATCTCTGATTTAGGGCTGCTTCCTGTGTTTGCACCTTTGGAATCCTCTGATCACCTTGCACTATGATGCAAACTATGGGAACTTAGTCTGCTGTTCTTCAGAAAGAGTGGGACACCATCACAGAAACACAGGAACAGTGAAATCGTAAAGAAAAACTCCTGCTGCCTGACACAGTCCCTTAACACCTGCCCAGAACCAAGCATCTTGTTTTACTTAATTAGGTGGTTGACAATACATTCACTTTACTCAAAGAATATTCAGAGAAAAATGTGTCAAGAATATAAATTTTGGTATGCTATAGACTAGATATTTTTAAAGTTCTATTTAAAGCCATTGTTCTAAACCAGCAACCTTTAACTGACATTTTCCTAATAAAACATTGGATTCTATTGGCTTAAGGCTTAGTTCTGTACTATTACCCTACATATTCCTACACAAAAGAGTGCCAGTGTGTTGAGAACACTTAGTTATATTTGTTGAGTGGGTGTATTTATGCAATTCATGCTTCTAAGTATTATTTTTAATTTATGGAGGACATCTCCAACATCAAATTAAGTTGACTTGTAAGCCCATATAAAGAAATGAGGATCCTAATTTTATTTTAGCTAGTAAGGGTACTAAGCATGAAGATTACATAAAAGGTCCTATAATAAATACTCTGCTACTAGTGAAAACTTGTGAGAGCTGAAGTTAGTAGAGTATTCTGAAATCATTTATCCAGGATTCCCTTCCCTAAGTCCTACTTGGATGTCTGATGGTCAGTCTCTGCTGGGTAAGCTTGTCTTCTTTGATCATCATGTTTATAACTGTTCAAAGCTCTAACATAGTTCCATTATCTCTATTATATGCTTTCCTAGTAATTTGTTATTCCAAGGTTTAAAAGAATACAAATTCTAGAGAATTTAGGAAAGAAAAAATAATTTTCTGCAAAGCTAACATGGGTCTGCTAAAATCTGAGAAGCTAAATTTCCATGGCATATATCTGCAACCCCAGCAGTTCCGGAGGCTGAATATTCATGAATTTGAGGCTCACTTAGGAAACATACTGAGATGCTACAAGAGGAAAGTGAATCAGAAGAAGAAGGAGCAAAAGAAGAGGAGGAGGAGGAGGAGGAGGGGGGAAGGAGGAGGAGGATAATGAAAAGGGGCCAGGAATGGAAAGAACAAGAAGAGAGAAGAAGAACAAATAAGGAGGCTAAAGAAAATGAATGTAAGGAAAGAGGGAGAGATGGAGAGAAAAGAAAAACTGAGAAAAATTTCGCTTTCATACTTATGAAATAAAAATAATAGCAAAACAAAACATTGTGTTAGGGTCAGAGGAAGAAACTTCAAAATAAATAAAAGCTTTGTATTGTAGTACCATTTAAGCACTTTTCTCCCATTTTGAACACAGATCTACTATGATATGAAATTGTTTTTTTTTTCCATAGTTTTGTTGAAGAACAAATAGCAATGAGATAGTTTCAAATCAAATTAGTAGAACAGATTCAATAATTAATACATTGTATATTGTTTTCTTATTGGTTATTTGTTTACAAGGTGCAAATATGATATTCTATTTACAAACACTATTACAGCAGATCCCTCTATTCATTGAACTAAGAGAATGTAGTTGTATGCCTATCTTTTTTTAAAAGCTTATTTATACTACAGTTTTAATAATTAATACTTTTTACATTGTTATCTTCCTAGTAGTTCTCCATAGTACAGGAAGCAGACAAGATATCTTGTCTAGCCACTATTAGTGCAAATCTTTCTTCTCTCTATATACAAATACAGAATGGTTCTTCCTTTGTATCCCTTTTTTTGTTTAGTCCTGTCAGAGATGAACATCCTATTGGCATTCAATTATTATAGGTGATTGAATTCAGCAAAACACTCCAACACAGTCCAGCAATCCACAATAGTAGTGGGTTATCCATAGAAGTTGTTGACTAGAGACATTTGCAGATCAGCATTTTTTCCTCAGATTCTGTAAGGACTTAAAATTCAATGCATCAATACTTGATGGAAAATATCTGTTCTACTTTATGTTAAAATGTTTGATATTTAGACAGATAGTTAGGATAAACTGAACTACATATATTTAGGTAACAATCAGCTTCTTTTTCTGGATGGTTAACAACCTAAGTTTGCAGATCAAAAATTGGAGAAGTGGAAGGGTTGCAATGTCAGTCAACATTTTGTCGCTAGCCTTTCAATTTCAGTGAAGACTCAGGACATAGGAGAACCTGTACTGTTACATCATGGAACTCAGTTGTGTCCCAAATTTTCTGATCAAGAGGATTATGGAGTCACAGAGGAATGGGATCGATGATTAAGGAGAAAACTTTTTCTTGGAAAGAAAACTTTCTCTCAGGCTTTCACAGAGAGCACATTGGTTAAGCAATGGCTATGACTCATCCACATGGCTGACACTGACAAAGGATCTACGAAGTATAATACAGGGTTACTGGATAAATCCTAAGGGGACTTGAGTGACCTTATCAGATAAAAAATTACATTTCTTGTTATATAGGTCTTGCTTTATCTCAGTGTTAACCATCCAACAGAAAAGTATAAAAATGAGGTACATAAAGTAAAGCCATAATAATATGATATGAAATTCTGCCCTCCAAAGTTTATCTATTGAAGTATTAACTCACCAGGTGATTTTATTAGGACACAGAGACTTGATGACATGATTAGGAACTGAGATTTTTGACCTCATAAATGGGATTCTCTCCTTGTAGCAGAGGGGTCTTAGAGAGTTCTTCACCCCTTGTACTACATGACACATCCAGAAAGTATGCTATATGATATAATATGGGCCTCCACAGCAGATACCAAATCTGCCATGTCATGGACTTCTCAGTCTACATAACCATGAGAAATGTCTGATGTTCCTAATCTCCCTAGACTGCGGTGCTCCATAATAGCACCCTGAACAGACTAAGAAAAAGCTACACATTTTGACTTTTCCCCAGACATCACAAAATATTTTTTCTGTGATCTTGAGCATATGGAGGAGAAAGCCTGAACCCACATGGTGGGTTTCAGTGGGAACTTCTGGAAATAGAATTAAACAGGTAAGGAATGGAGTTCAGGGACCAAAATGATCAGTAGTGATAAAAGCCATGAAGGGACATAACACATGCCAAAGAAGAAAGAAGGGAGAAGAGGGGGAAAGACTAAAAAGAGAAATGAAGCAAACTTTCCCAAAAACATAACTGATTCTGACAAGTAATACAGGTAGCTACTGATCTGGGAGTCATCGTCACACCCTGGAACTGCAGCCTTGTGGCCAGCTCCACCTTAAGTGTGTGCATAGCTGTGGTGGAAGGAAGGACAAGACCTGAAAGAGACAGGAAAGAAGAAAGCTCCATCCTACCCCACCCCCAGCATGGACAGGTTGAGTGATCCTGAGAACTGGGGCAGCTGAGACAGAGAAGAAACCACAGGAAAAGCATCAAAACATAAATAGATGAGGAAGGTAAGACCAGAAAAAGAAAAAGCAATTGAGAAATGAGATGCTTTCACAGGTCACAGATAACAGTATGCTCCCTGGTCATAAGAAACTTGAGAAGATTGGGATGAGTAGCCAATAATGGGCCAATTAAAACTCAGCCAGGCAACATACTAACTACCTGAAGGGAGCTCAGTGTTCTTCTCTCTGTCCACATCCTTCCTACAGATCTCTCCTTTTCTTGAATCACCGGCGCTTAGGTCACAAGCATTCCGAACATCATTGTGTTTTGTTCCTCTAAACTCCATCATAGTTCCAAGTTTCTCCTTTCTCCATAAAGCTCACTTCACAACTCAGATGTGAGTTCCCCTCCCTGCATAGCCTTACATTCTCATCTGACTTCCCCACTTCACCAAAAGAAACCTCAACTTCTCTACTACAAAAAGTGACTGCCCACCTGTCATAATCACATGTCTTGTACCTGGCTTCTCATTTTTCCCTCCCACACAGCCTCTTTGTGCATCATGCTTCCATCCAGCATATGGGCAGGACCCTTCTGGAATTAAGATGGTCATATAACCTCCACTTACACCATGTCATCATCCAGAAGCCATTAGGGAGAAATCAACTGAGTAGAAAAGTGGTGACAAGTGAAAACAGACTATGCCACCAAAAAAGAAAAGAAAAGAAAAGAAAGAAAGAAAGAAAGAAAGAAAGAAAGAAAGAAAGAAAGAAAGAAAGAAAGAAAGAAAGAAAGGAAGGAAGGAAGGAAGGAAGAAAGAAAGAAAGAAGGGAGGGAGGGAGGGAGGGAGAAGGAAAGAAAGAAAGAGAGAGAGAGAGAGAGAGAGAGAGAAAGAAAGAAAGAAAGAAAGAAAGAAAGAAAGAAAGAAAGAAAGAAAGAAAGAAAGAAAGAAAGAAAGAAAGAAAGAAAGAAAAGTGGATACACACACACTTTGGGGGAAAAAACTTGTATAAGTATTTAATACTACACTGAGAGACCGTGAGATGAATACAAGTGACACTTGGCCTTTATAATCACAACAGGTGCTCAAAGTGGCAGCCAGCGGCCTGCAGACATCTATGAGCACCAAGAATTGCGACGTGGGAAACCTTGGACCCTGAGGTTGCTGCACACGCATTTTCAGTTCCTTCTCTAACACCAGCAGTGTAGTGTCGTGGGCTTCCTGCAATATACAGCATCTCCTAGGGATCCCACAGGAGGGTAACACCATGCACTGAAAATATATGCTATTTTTCTTTCTCTGAAGAGTGTATATATATCTTGGAGGACTCTGCACAGTGGTCCCTGTTATCACAGAGGTTATGTTCCAGATACCACCTCAATAAGAGAAAATCAGCAAAATTATGCTATATATATATATATATAGATAGATAGATAGATAGATAGATAGATATATGTTAAAGCTTTATAAACCCTTCCCACACTCTTATAAACCTTTCCCACATTTTTAAAAACATTTTTAATATTTGTAATGATTTTCTAAACTCATAGTTATGTAATTTCAACAACATATGTATGTTGTTATACTTATATACTGTACAATATGTATTCAACCACTAAAGCAATACATAATGTAAACAATGTATTTTATCTCAATTTAATGTGCTTGTAATATTAGAATTAACATTCTTAATGTATTTTTTTAAAAATTTAGGTAAAAAAATTAAGATCATAAATACTATGCATATAATTATGTATATAGTACTGTATGCTACCTCAAAATCAGCCAATATATTAGACTAATAAATTTTTTATGTTTTACTTCAGTTTCCATTTTTTTATTGAGCAATAGCAATGAGAAAGCTTCAAATCAAATTAGTATGACAGATTCAACAATTAATACATTGCACATTATTTTTGTACTGGCTTTTTGTTGTGCAACATGCATACATGATATTCTATCTCCAAACATTATTAGAGCAGATGCCTCTAATCAATGAATTAAGAGAATGTAGCTCTATAGCTATCTTTTATTTTTAAATCCGAACTATAGGACAGTTTCAATAATTAATACTTTTTACATTGTTGTCTTCCTAGTGGTTATCCATAATACAAGAAGCAGACAGGATATCCTGTCCAAACAGTATTAGTGAAAATCTTTCTTCTAAACCTAAGTCTTCAGATTAAAAATTGGAGAAATGGAGGGGATGCAAAGTCAGACAACATTTTGGCCCTAGCCTTTCAAGGTCAGTGAAGACTCAGGACATAGGAGAACCTGTACTGTAACAGCATGGAACTCAGTTGTGCCCTAAATTTTCTGATCAAGGAGATTATCGGGCCACAGAGGAATGCAATCAATGATCTATAGTGTGCCTATGGAGAATCACATGGAGATAAAACTTTCTCTCAGGCTTTCACAGAGAGCAAACTGGTCAAGCAATGGCCGTACTCATCCATATGGCTGACACTGACAAAGGATCTATAAAGTGTAACACAGGGTTACAGGATAAATGCTGAGGGGACTTGACTGACCTCATCAGATACTAAAGTTACATTTTTTGTTATATAGGTCTTGCTTTATCTTGGTCTTAAACATCCAGCAGAAAAGTACATAAACAAGGTATATAAAATAAGGCCATAATAATAAGCTGAGCTGTAAATGGCTCTAGTCAACAACTTCTTTGGGTAACCCACTACTATTGTGGGCTGCTGGACTGTAATGGATTGTTTCACTGAATTCAAGCACCTATAATAATTTAATGACAATACAATATGCATCTTTGACAGGACTAAACAAAAAAAAGGGAATACAAAGGAAGAACTATTCTGTGTTTGTATGAACAGTACAGTTAGGATAAATATGCAGTACTTTTGCATAATTCTAGATTAATAATTTTTGAAAACCTGTGAAATAGTGAGTCTGAGCAAGTTGAACCACAAAATAGTAAGGGATTTCTGTACACTCATTCTGCTCTATACATGTTTACTTGACCTTCCTGCTTAACAATTAAGCAAGAATGATTTCTGTCCCAGTTACTTTTCTCTTCCTGCTGAGACAAAATATCTACTGCTCAAAATTAAAAAGAAAAGTTATATTTAACTCATAATTCATGGAGGTTTCAGTCCATAATCAGCCATCTCTGTGGCAGGGTAGCACAGTAGAGTGGCAAAGGCTGATGAAGGCAGCAAAAACAACAGGAGAAGGAAGGTAAGACAAACAAGACTCTTTCTGTCTCTCATACTGTATGCAGTTTACCCTCCCCAGGGTGGGTGTAGCACTCATACCCATAACTCATACCCAGCAATGGACTATGAGTCAATCACAAACTCTAGAAGCCCACACCCACGAATGTATGAAGCACCAGGGAAATATCTAGACACAAACTGTAACAATCTCCTAGAAGAACAGTTCAACAACACTGGATGTATTTGTTTCTAGGTCATTGTAAGCAAGTGTCATAGACTGAGTGACAAAAACAGAAGTTTATCTCTGGTGACTCTAGAGGCTAGGTTTCAGTAGATTGGGTCTCTCCCAAGCCTTCTGCTCTACTTGTAGACGGGCACCTTCTTACTCCATTCCCACTTGATCTTCCCTCGGCATACACATCCTTCTTCACATATGGACATCAGTCAGCTTGGATTAGGGCCCATCCTATGTGTATCTGTAAAAGTCCTATCTCCAAATACAGCCACATCGGCCATGAACTGCTGCCACTTTACTGTGCTACCCTGCCTCACAGATGGCTGATCATAGACTAATACCTCCATGAATCATGAGTTAAATATAACTTTTCTCTGAGATAGTGGGGTGAGAGCTTCAACAAACTAATTTTGAGGGAACACATGCAGCTTGTATCACTAGACAGCTTCACTTCTTCGCTTCTGCACACTGCATGTGTATTACATTTTGTGAACAGAGTTGTCATAAATATCTGGATTTCAAAATCTGAAGGTCTTTGAAGGTTATGCATGTATCCTTCAGTTTCCAGAAAGTATATAATTCTGTGCTATTTTCATTAATAATTTTTAGGGCTGGCGGTATAGCTCAGCAGACTAAGTGCTTGCTTAGGTAACGCAGTGGCCAGGGTTCGATCCCTGCTTCCACTTGCCGCGCCGGCCCCGCCTTCGGGTGTGCTGAGCCGGCGATTGGAGTCCGGGAGCGGTGGCGCGCGCCTGTAATGCCAGCACTAGGGAGGCAGAAAGCAGGAGGATCACTGTGAATGTGGGCTGCACAGTGAGACCCTGTGTACAAAAAAAAAAAAAGAAAAACCTCAAAAAAAATAATTTTTGCCTTCACAATTATATTTAAATTAACAAGTTTCTAAATGTAAAAGTAAGTTTTAAATTTGGGGCTAAACCAAAAGAGAAGCAATGTCTTCTCTCTCTCCAAAAGACTGCAAAACTAGGAACCAAAACCTATGATACAATTAGATTTCTTAGTTAAATACAGAACTTGAGGCTCTGTCATATCAAATACTATTATGTTGTTAAAATCATGACATTTTAAAGATATACTCTATTCTTATTACTTTTATTTCAAAAAGGAAATAGTTAATAAGCAGTTGACATAGAATCATCCAGAGTGAAAGATTTGTATATTTCTGTTGATAAAGGATAGTACTTATTTATTTATTTATTATTTATTTGGTACATGATCTCACTAGACAGCTTGGACTCATAGTGTTTCTTCTTTTCATCCTCCCCAGTGCTGGGATTACAGGCATGCACCTTCACATCAGCGGCTGGCACAGCACTCCTGGGATTCTGGGCTTAGCACAGCACTCAGTACCAAACATCAAACCCAGGTCCTTGCACTTGCCAGGCAGGTGCTTAGACTGCCAAGCTATCTTCCCAGCCCCACACATTTTTTTAAATTTCAAAAATATAACTATCTTTTACATAGATACTATGTACACAGCTGATTCCAAATGTCTGCAATAATAAATGATAGTAATTTTTTACATTTTAATGCCTTTTCCATTGTTTTTACTGACAGGATATTTTAAATTACCTGCTATTTTTGTAACCATATCTCCAAATCTCCTGAAGAATTTCACTTCTCATAAAAAGTAAATGAAAAGTCCTACATTTATCATCCTTCCTATGATGGAGTTTCTTGACACACTGGGATTCCAAATGGAAGTTATCATACCACACATGACTATAATTATATATTGAATAATACGAGGATATTAACTTTATTAGCCACAGAAAAATATGTTTCTAATATTTTTTAAATTTTTTTTTTTTTTGTATTTTTGATCAAGAGTCTCACTTTCTCACTCTGCAGTTCAGGCTGACCTCAAACTCACAGCATTCCTCCTGCCTCAGCCTCCTCAGCACTGGGATTACAGGTGTGCACCACCACACTTAGATAATGATTTTTATTTTGAAAGACTAAGCTTCTTATAAAAATTCCTTCAATGAGAGTTTTAGCAACACTGACTATGTACAATACACATGTAAACATATTCCTATCATATTTTATGTTCAAATACTTGATATCACATTAAAAATGCATTTATATTCCAATATTATCTGGAAATTCCTTAAGTACCCATTTAGGTTTTGTAAGGAAAGACAGGGTTTACAATTAGACATGGGTGGAGAAGCCACAGGATCTGAATGATGACCACAAATTGATTTCTGACTCTTCTTCCACTTCTTTTGACCCAAAAGCTAGGCATCCTTGCCTGGCTATAAAGTGTGCAGGTTCCAATGAATTTTCCTGTGAGTGTAATTAAAGAAAACAAACCACAAAACTACATAAAGAAACAGGAGCCTATCATAAAGTAGAGGATATGTTCCCTTCATGTAAGAAGCAACTCCGCTGCGGTTTGTAAAAGCATTTACTATGAAGTGTACAGACATCTTACCGTCACTGCTCCTCACCCCTCCATTGCTTCAGTGTTTTTTTTTTTTTAATTTTTTGTACTTTGAATATCATACTCCTAAATATGGGTGTTTTCTTGGCATTTGCCTTTCTATTCTCTGAGCTTCCAGTCCCTCTAACTATATGCGTTACACTACTTGGGAATATGTCTTAGTCATAACTGCTCCAAATGCAATTGTACATGCTTCACAATGCGAAGATATTCTGACACTTAGAGCATCAGCCAATTTCATCATTACCCGAATATGACAGAGGACATTTGCAAAAATCTGGATGGCACAGACCACTATACACCTAGGCCAGAGAGTACAGCCAAGCATATACTGAGGTCAGAGCTTTTGGACTAACAGTATATACAGTCTGATACTGTACTAAATAGTACAGGCAATTAAAACACAGTGGTAAGTATTTGAGCATTTAAACAGAGAAAGTACAGCATAGATGATAGAATAGCACACCTGTCAGGAACTTATGATGAGTGGAACTTGTGGGACTGAAAGTTGCTCTTAGTCAGGGACAGGTCAGTAAGTGTGAGGCACTGTGACAATATTATACAGATTATATAAACCCTGAAGACTTAAACTACATAATAATTTTATGTTTTATTAATAATATATCAATATTATCTGCTATAACTATTAGTTTATAAATCTCTTATTTTTGTTTTAATCTTTTATAACATTTAGCTTAAAACACATTGTACAGTTATACAAATGTTTTACATGTCTATTCTATACACTTTTTCAATTTTTAATTTCATTGTTAAAACCTAACCCACAGACACACACATTAACCAAGGTTAGGATCATGCATGTGACTGGATTCTACTTTCACATCCTGGCTGATTGGGATGTCATGGAGGGTGAGGTATGCCTGATGCTGCCTTCCTCACCTGTGCTTCTGTTCTGGATCAACTTGGGAGAAACCAGAAAACTGTGCAGGTGCTGCTCTTCACAGATGTGTCTATTATTGTTCTGCTTCATTTCTTATCTCAGTTTTGCTTGTAAGCAGATAAGCACCTCAAACATTTCTGTATTCCTCAAATTTCCATTGCTGCAATAAAATACTTGAGAAAAACCACTTAGAAGAGGAAAAATTTATTTGGGCTAATAATTTCAGACAGTTACGTCCATGATCTCTCAGCTTTGTGGATTTTGGAGCCATAGAAGCTTAAAATAAAATAAAAAAAATTTAAAGACTGCCTGGATTTTCTTAAATGAGAAAACTAAAACATAAAGGAATAAAAGAGTAAAATAAAGGAGAAAATTATAAGAAATGAAAAGACACTTTTTTGGATTTAGGCAAGGGGATCAGGTAGAGGAGAAAGAGCCTATAAAGGAATCAAAAACGATAAAGTTGATATATATATATATATATATATATATATATATATATATATATATATTTGCAAATGTTCATTTTTCAAAGTACATTGAAGTATACCATTATCACCCATAACCAAAAGAAATTTTGGGGTTTTTTTTGTTATTTTTAGGGAACAGTCTACAGGGTGTTCAGGGTCTCACTACTAGACTGGACTCTTAGTGATCTACCTGTTTACAGCCTCCCAAGAGCTGGAATCACAGGCGCATGCCACCACGCCCAGTCTTAATCGCTTTCTTATCATATCCAGGGTCAGGGCCAGCACAGCTGGTCCAGGGATTGAACCCTGGCAGCACTTCGATTCGCTGAGCTATTTGGCCAGTCCTATGAAGGGAAAAAATTAAGAAACAGAGTTTCAAGGTTTTTTCCCTTCCTTTGCTCCTCTACTGTCACTTGTTCCCCTTCCCATTTGAACATTTCCTTCCTGTTTCACAAAGTCTGTGATACATTTCGGTTTCTCATACTAGAAAAACAATTTTGTACTTACATAAGTGTGTCTGACTTATACCACTTAAGAGTATGGTCTCAAGGTCTATCCATTTAGCTAAAATGTCTCAAGTTTATCCTTTATGACAGAGTAACACCACACTATATCAAAAATTGCTCACAAGATAGCTCAGCAGACTAAAACACCTACTTAGAAAAGCACAGGGACCATGGTTCAGTCCATGGCACCACACACCACGGCATTCCTGCCCCCAGGATGGCTGATGCATGCCTGTAGTCTCCGCACTGGGAAGGCTGAAAAACAGACAGATCACTGTGATCCAAGCTGCATAGTGAGACCCTGTAACAACCAAATGTAAAAGAGAGAGAGAGTGAGCGAGCGAGCGAGCAAGCAAGCAAGAAAGAAAGAAAGAAAGAAAGAAAGAAAGAAAGAAAGAAAGAAAGAAAGAAAGAAAGAAAAAAAACACATTCGCTTTATCTATTCATCAGCTGATGATGGGCATTTGGGCTGTTTCCAAGACTGAGCTATTACAAGTTATGCCACTATAAACAAGAGTGTGCATATATTGCTCTTATATGATACTTTCAATTCTTTTGGTAAGATACCAAGAAATAGAATAGCTGGGTCAAACGGAGCCTCTAGCTCTAGTTTTTTTCAGGAAACTCCACATTGATTTCCACAGCACATGCACCAGCCTGCATTCCTACTAATAGTAGGGAAGGGGTCATTTTTTCCCTACTGCATGACCATCATTTATTATTAGTTATTTTGGTGATAATAGCCATTCTTTCTGGAGAGAGATATAATCTCAGAATTGCTTTTCTCAAATAACCAATGATAGCAAACACTTTTTCTTATGTTTATTTGGTATTTCTACTACTTCATCTGAGAAGTGTCAATTCATTCCAGATGCCCATTTTTGGATTGGGTCTTAAAATTTCAGAAAGTATTTTTTAATTCTTTATATATTCTAGATAGTCATCTTTTCTGTGATGAGTAGCTTGCATTTTTTTACCCACACTGGTGGTTTGTCTTCCTGTGCAAAAGCTTTTGAATGAGGGGGTCACAGTTAAGGCCAGTGAGAGAGCTCAGCAGACTAAGCACCTGCCACAGACACCAGGTGTTGTGGGGCATGCCTGAAATCCCTGCACTGGGGAGGCTGAAAACAAGAGGATCACTACAAGTCCTAGCTGCATAGAGAAAGCCTATACCAAATACACACACAAAAAAGGAAAAGAAACATATGAGATCCTAGTTGTTGATTCTTTGTGATAGTTCCTGTGGGACTGGGGTTTTTGCTAATAAAGTCTTTGCTTATATCAGTGTCTTCAAGAGTTCTACCTGTTCTCTCTTCCATCACATTTCGTATTTCTTTGCTAATATTGAGATCTTAGCTCTATTATAATTTTAGTTTAATTGCTGGTGGAAGATATGAGTCTAGTTTAATCTGGTATGTAGCAGGCCATTTAGAAAATTTTCCATTTGAATCCCTTATACACATTTACTTCCTGAAATCTTGTTTTTTGTTACATCAAATGAGTCCATATTGTCCAAATACTCTATCTTCTTGCTGGAGTTATAAGATGATACACAGAGTCATCCTAGAATTTCCTATGAATTTGCTCAAACTTACATGTACTGATGATGTTGCTAAGAGGAGTTCACTTGCCTTCAAATGTGCTCTAGAAGCTATTAGCTCTTATCCTTTGTACTGGATTTGCCCACCTGGAGGTGTTCCATTCCTGAGGTCCAAGATGAAAATTATTTTGTCAATAACAAAATAGAAAAATTCCAGGACTCTTCCTTTATATTGTATAACCTTTAGCCTCCAAAAGAGTTTGCTTTCTTTTAATAATGTTACAATCAAAAATACACAAGCTACTGAAAACAGGTATAATAATCAGTATTATAGACACATAAGTCTTCTAAAATTAAAGATTATATGAAATCTGAACCAAAAGTTAGCAGGTAGTTATGTAGTGATTGGAAAGCTTATCCCAAAAACAAATATGATCAAGAAAAGGATCAAAAATACCCAAGATGTATGCTTAATAAAGGACAAAGTAAGAACATACTCTAATGATTATCAAGATGTATTATGAAACTGAAGTACCTGAAGCAACTGAGACAAGGTTTCAGTGTGAAACAATAGAAATACCAAACAAAGGAAAAGACTTAGGAGTCCAAAAATACATAGATGATAGATACATACATATATACATACGTACATAATTTAAATTATAACAAATTTAGTATTGGTTGTCATTTGAAAAAAAATCTGATACTAGTAAAATGGTCAAAAAGGGTGGTCCACCAATGTTTCCCACAAAAAAAAAAAAAAACCTTTGCACAGAACCAACTAAATTCTAATTAAAGTGAATAAGGAAGTAAGCTAGATATTAGCAGAGAACAGGCACTACCTTTGTGTGCACAGAAAGCCAAGACAGCCACAAGGAGAATCAGTGAGGTGTCCTGCCTCCCACACGTTCTTCCTCCTCTTGGCCTGGCTCAGAGTCAAAGTGGACTTCTCCTAATGGGGAAGAGATTAGTTGGAGGTCCTCAGCTGCCCTCATACACAGAAGATGACTACAGATTCCACAGAACTCACAGGCCCCAAAATCCATGAGGAGAGTAACCCATTCACATGGTTGTAGGTTTATCAAGTAGGAGCACAAACTGGACACCCTTCACAAGTTGTCAGCTGCTATATCCGGGCAGCATCTTGACACTGGACCAACTAGACTGTGCCCAGCCTGAAGGAATAGGAGCCACAGCATACTTCTATTCTTGAGACTGCACTGTCAATTTACCATGATCACATGGGTGGCTAAAACACCACAATCCCTGCTGCTTGCAGCATAGCTCAACAGAAGAGCCAAGACATAGATTATTCAATCCATGTGGCACACCAAAGCCCAGGGAACCAGTGAATTTCCACACAAAACGAATCTCTACACTCTAATATCCGAAGCCCAACACAATGAAATACACCTGCACCCAGTGACAGAACAGGGCAGCCATGAGTCTCATGCCTCAATGAACCTGTGATGCAGTGAGCTGACCCAGAACATCCATGTGCACTTGAACACAAAGAAACAACAAGCCTGCCTTCACCACACTCACAGATGAACCTGTTGTACACCTAGCTACAGTCAGCCACGTGTGCCTGATATTTCTCCAATAACCACAAGGGTAGTGATCCTCTTCTCCCTCTCCCCTCTCCTGGGAGCCTAATACACAGCTGGCTGGCCCACTGCACTCATGCCCACCCACGCCTAGCATGGCAGTGAGCTAGACGGTGTTCCCACCCTGGTGAATCTACATGCAGCTGCTGGCTCACCACCTGCAAGCATCAGTGCTCAACCTAACAGCCAGCCAGGAAGTGGTCTTGTACCCACTAAGTGATATCATACCCTAGCCACAAACACCCACAGCCTAAACCACTGACATAACCACAAACATCACTGAGAAAGATTATAGGCTAAAGAAACTGCAAATACTACAATACCATTCCCATGCAGAATGAACTCTAACATACAAAAACCAATGTTCACATGGTAGCACCCATCTACATGTAAGTTTCTGCCCACAGAAAAATATAACCAAAAAGATGACTGTTGCACTAGACTGTTAAATAGAAACACAAGAAACACAAAAAAGTAAAGAAACACGAAAATTCTAAGGTAACATAGTAATTCTCCAGGAACAGACACCAAGGAAAAGGAAATGTATAAAATGCCCAAAGAGGAACTCAAAATACTGCACTTAAAGTTCACTCAGGCTACAAAAGCAAATAGACAACTGAGTCAATGAAATCAGGAAAATAATTTGGAATAAGAATTAGAAGTTCAACAAAGAGATAGATGTCTTTTTTTTTTTTTTTCAATTCTGAGCTCAGGTCAAGTGTAGCAGCCT
>PVKA01040121.1:0-18994 GCA_004027165.1 Ctenomys sociabilis | reverse complement strand
AAAATGGCTACAAAACAACAGATATGGTTTTATTTCCTGATATGTATAAATTATATGTATGTATCTGCTTCTATGTTTGTGACTTATATAAGCATTCGTGTATGAGTATGGATGAAGATGTTTAAAATTTATTAATCAAATATTTTATTTTTAATATAATCAAAAACAACTAAATCTTATATTTAATATATGGGTATACAAGTATATAAAATGTATTTTGACTGATTTTGATGAGAAATATTCATGATTGTGCAAATAAGTCATTTTCATTAAATTCATATGCAGCTATCACTACTATTTTCAATATTATGTTAGTTAATTTAAGATATTAAAAAGAAAGATATATATACAAGAATGTGTAGGTAAAGCCAAATTGGAAACAGTTCATTGGCCAGTTTAAATATTTCAGCTCAAATATTCATCAGCAGAAAAAATGAGTGTTAGTTATTTTCTTTGTTCCTGAGACAGGATGCCAGACTCCTCCAGCTTAAGGAGTTTATTTGGGCTCACATTTTGTTCTATAGTCAGCTGGTTCCAAAGCAGGGCAGCGTGTCAAAGCAATGTTGCTTATGGCATGGTATACAGAAAGCACAGAGAGTGAAGGGAGGAACGAGGAAGGGAGATGAATCCTTACAGGTCATGTCTCCAGAACCTACCTCTTCTGAACATGCACCACCTACTAACAGTAAGTCATCTATAATGCCCCTATAATCCAAGCCCCTTTGAAAGGTCCCAACTATGATCTCATGAGAGTGTAGGGGAACATCTTAGTCTGAACCAGAACAATAAGTAAACTGTCACTAGTGATATGACCATATGGTTGTAGCTCAAAAACAAAAACATACAAAATGTATGAGTACATTTACAATTTAAGAACAAATAAAACTCATGTTTCACAATGGAAGGTGGTTTCTTGAGTATCATAGTGAGGGACACAGAGTAGAAAGGAAGGACCATTCTGTGCTAATGGAAATGTACTACCTCCCGCTGTGGATGGAGGTTATATATAATTAAAACTCACTGGCCAGTTTAAGATCTGCATATTTTATTCTGTGTTGATTATACTTGGAGGCTGGGGAGAAAGCTCAGCAGCATAAGTGCCTGCCTGTGTTGATTATAGCTGAATAAAAATATCATGAAGTAAAAATGATATGAAATGTAAAATAATTATTAAAGTTCAGAAAAATAAATCTAGCTTTGCTTTTGACAGGATTGTGTACTTAATATGTAAAAAACCACATAAAGAGCTACTAGAATTAGAAATTTTAGTACAGGTAATGAATTTAAATTAATGCCCCTGGGGGCTGAGGAGATGGCTCAGTGCAATAAGCGCATCCCTGGCAAGTGTAGGGGCCAGAGTCAAATCCCCAGTTCTGCCAAAAAAAAAAAAAAAAGAAAAGAAAAGAAATTAAAGCCCCTATAATTTCTTTGTTTCTGAGAAATGATGCCAGACTGCCCAACTAAAGGAGAAGTTTATTTGGGCTCACATTTTGTTCTCTGTGTTGCAGAAGAAATTATGTAGGAAAAGAAATTCACCATCAACATTGAAAATTCTATAAATTATTAAAGAATAGCTTTCCTTTTCTATTGGTACATGTTTGTAGTATATAATGCTTACATAATGTGGGGATATTTATACATGTACATATCACATCTTTTTAATGAATAACTTGAAGGTGAAAAGCACACAAAAAATTATAACATAGTTTTATCAAATGATAATTAAAAAAGAACCAAACAAGTGAAAAATATGCTGTATTCCCAAGTGGAAAACAATATTGAAAAATATAAAAATTTTCCAAGTTAGGCTATTCTAATCAAAATCCAGTGTTAAATTTTCCTGAATCAGTGAAAATACAAATTTCATTTTTAAAAGAATTACATGAGGACAGCCAAGACTATCTTGAAGAGGTAAAATGAGTGGTTAATAAGCCTTATTAAAGTAGGATAGGATTGATTAAAAAAAATAAAAATAGGAAAATAGCAGTTAAGAAATAGGTACAAATATGTGAGCCTAAAATATATGTCATATATAGTATTTTAGTATGGTAGCAAAATATTTTCAAAACAATGTAAGCAAAGCCATTTGGAAGAAAATAACTTAAAATACTTCTATCACACCACATAAATTACAGTGACAAATAAGACTGAAAATTCTACATTTAAAGCAATCAAAGTATAAGTGCCATCTAGAGAAGAAAATGGTTTACAATATCTGTGACAAAAGGTTAACATTCTATTTCACAAAGAGCATTTATAAACTGATAAGAAAAAGACCATATCCAAGAAAAAGGTAGAGAATATGATTACATATTTCACCAAAAAGTGAATCATCAATAAACATATGACAATTACTGTGGCTTGAATCCAGATGTTCCCCCAAAGCTCATATGGTCATATGAGGTGCTTTTTGGAGGTGGTTAGATATGGAATGTGTTGCACTGGGATTAATTGATGCAGAGGTACAATACTAGGATTAAGGCTGTCCTTACATGCCCTTAGCATATTTAGCCTGGATAGAATAAAGGAACAGAGAGAAGGCTGTTTGCTGGTTTTTTTGCTGCCTTCTACCAACCATAAACTGTTTCTCCTCTGTAATGCCCTTCCATCATGCCATTCTGCCTTGGAGCCAGCTGATTATGGACTTGACCCTCTGCAAACTGAGCTAACTAAATCTTTCCTCCTTTAACTTTGAATGTTGAGTATTTTGTCTCAGCAAGGAGGAAAGTAACTAAAAAAAATATACTCATCCTGCCTATATATATTGAGAAAACTATGATAATGAGATACGTTTTTACTTTTAGAACTGAAAGAGGGAAAAAAAGAGCAGTAATAGCCAGTGCTAAAGAGACTGCTAAGCAATAACTACTCTCTTGCAATGATAGCGGGAATAAGAATTGCTATAATCCTTTTTAAAATTTGGCAAGAGGCATTAAAATTTTAAATATAAAACCATAAAAGAAAATATTCATAAATTAGACTTGATCACTACAAAAAGCTTCTGCCCTTTTAAAGAAAACATCAAGAACACAGGCAAGTTACTGATGGAAGAAAATATCTATAAATTACATATCTAATAGAGGTCTTATACCCCAGAATTCTCAGAGCTCAGTAATACAATATCTCATCTCAATAATTTTTAAAAGACTTTAACAAGCATTTTAACAAAGTACATACAGGTGGGAAAGAACAGGAAGAGATGCATCATCTCAATCATAAGGAGAAAATGCTAATTAAAATCACAACATACAACTACCCACACACAAAACTAGTAGGAGAAAATGCTAGTTAGAATCACAATAACATATAAGTATTCAGACACAAAACTAGTTAAAATTTAAAAGAGAATATCAAGGGTTTGCAAAGATATAGAGGAACTGAAAATCACACACTGTTGTTTGGGAATATAGTCATTTTGAAAAACAGCTGACAATTTCTTAAAACGTTATAATCCCAAGCAAATCCACTCCTGGGTATCTACCCAAGGAAACAAAAACATGTCAGCACAATGAGTGGAAAGTGTTTATAGCAGCTGTATTCATACTAGAAACAAATTAAGTATCTATCAGCAGGTGAATAGGTGAACAAATTGTATAATATCCATATAATCAAATATCAGCAATAAAAAGGTATGAAATGTGATATATACAACAAGTGAATGAATCTCAAGGACATGATGCTAAGTGACAGAAATAAGACACAAATAGCTGCTTTATTGTTCTATTTATATAACATTTAAGGATAGCTATCAGTTCAATCACAGGTAAGGCCTCAGAATGGGAAGAAAAGATGAAATTCAAAGGGAAACAAGAAGTTTTTAGGATGACAAATATCTATCTTGACAATAGTAGAGACTACATGACTATAAAGTAAACACAGTTATCAAAATTGATTTTCCTACATGTTATACCTCAATCTTATATACCTCAGATATTTTTGAGTCACATATTCCATTTTAAGAAGTTTGCAAGGGCCGGCCAAATAGCTCAGCTGATTAAACCCCCTTAGAGGCTGGGGTTTGATCGTCAGGCCTGCTATGCCGGCCCCCTCCCAATGACATGCTGAGATGGCAATTAAGACTGGGTGAGGTGGTGTGCACCTGTAATTCTAGCTCTTGGGAGGCTGTAAACAGGCAGATCACTATGAGTCCGTGAGTCCGATCTAGTTCTAGACCTGAACACCCTGTTGACCCTTCCCTGAAATATAAAATACAAAAAAATTACAGAAATAAACTCTGTGTGTGTGTGTGTGTGTGTGTGTGTGTGTGTGTGTGTGTGTGTACACAGAGAGAATGATAGGGTCAAATATACCAACACAAAAATAACTCCATTTTTGTATTCACTACTATAGAATATGTGCAGATATTTTAAAAGAATGAGTTAGAGATCTATATTTAAATTGACTTAGAGAAATATCTATGACATATGATGATACAAATGGAGATAAAATAATGACTATGCTTAGATTTCCTTTTTGATGAAAAATGTGTAAAATATTTACATGTCAACATAATGAGGCATTAAAGTCTAGAAGGATAAACATCAAACAATGGTTAGCTTTTAGGAGTAGAAATTGAGAAAGATGGAAAAAGAAATAAATATCTTTTCCTTATTTATCTGATTGTTTAACTAATTAAAATAAATACTTTATAATTTCATTATTGTTACTATTGTTCCTGTGGCTGCTAGCTGAGCCAACCAAAGCTTTATTTTGAAAAACATAGCTGATTTGGATTTTGATGGAGGACATGATAAAGGTAGTACTTGAGGAACCAGACTTTCCCCAAGGGTGGGCTAAGGGCAGGGTTAAGCTACAGGTAAGTATCTTGCTCCCTATACTATACTCTCTATACAGTTGTCTCCTCAATAGGCTCTGGTGCAGCCTCAAGAAGGAGGTAGGATGAGAAACACTGAAATGTCCATTCCTTTGAACAAGGTAATAAAGAACTCAAACACCAGCTTCCCATCTCCCCATCCCCAGTCTTGTTCTTATTCACAACTATGGCCCTTCATATAATGACAAAAAAAATGTTTTCAGAACAGTGTAAGCAAAGCTGACTAGCCATTTGGAAAATAACATTATTGTAGGAAGGAGATGAAGACTCTGCCTGAGTTGAAGCAGGACTAGAAGGTATTCATTCACACTATAACTGAATCCAAGATACCTCAAGTCAAGCTTAGCCCTCTAGCTATTGTTGACTTTCATATAAATACTGAACATTTTATGTGCCAGGATCCAGCCAGCTCTCCCTGCTCTTATGCACCTTAGTGTACATGGTGATCTCAAAGTGCAAGGCCAGCCTGATATTGTGAGCTCTTGTACCCACAGCTGCCACACTATGTCCTGCTTTGCCCTTGGCAGGGAAGCCTCCATGTTTGCCAGCTTATACTTGGTGTTCCTAAGAACACCAGCTTCTTGCACTGCTCAGCATCAGCACAGAGCTACAGGTATGCCCTCTCATCTTTGAAGGGCTTAATTGCTACCTGAATGTGACTGATGTCATTATTTCTCTCAAAGAATACAGTTTTTCTGGAGCACAGGTCATCTTGCACTTCCCAGTCAGCATCTTCAACTTCTCATACTTGATCTGGCACATGCTCTTAACCTTATACTAGCTGCAGATAGCAACCTGGTAGAGTACTGGCTCAGATCTCAGTGATAATCCTGTCCAGTTCTAATGAGCAGTTGATGTTCATGGAAAGCACCACATACATGACAGACATGTATGAGACCTTGTGCTGCAGCTCACAGGTCTCTTCCTATACTTGCCTAGAGAAGTTGATCTTGTCATGTCATTCAGTCCTTCTAGGTAAGGTTCTAGGTCTAACTTATTCATGAAACTTTTATCCATATCATTATGAAGGAAAATCTACTCTCTGTCTCTACATGATTATTGATAACATCATTTCACTTATTCTTCAAGTCTTCTACCAGCTGCTATATTTTGCCAGGTTTTGTCTCCAACTTTAGCTTCTTCTGACCCAATTAATCTATCACTTTCAGGTCTCAAACATGGTATTTACATTGCTCTGAGCCATCTTCTGCAGGACACTTCCTTTGATTTTCAGAATCATGTTCTGCTAGTCTAGGAATCACATCTTGTTAATGAAGAAGGTAAACTTGTTGGACTTTTGATGTACTTCTTCTCATGAATGTTCACTGGCCTGGATGCTGAGGTTTACCTCCAGCCTCTTAGTAGGTGCTGGTTCATCATGACAGCTATGACATCCTCCCACACACCTCTAGCTCCACAATAGGCACAGCCCAGACCTATGCCAGTGCCTAGGATTCCTGAAAGCTGCTGCTGCTGCCCACCTGGGAGATGCTGTCAGAGCTGATGTGGGCACCAGGAGGTGTACAGACAAGCTGCTGATGGCCCAGAACAGGAGGTGGACACCTTGCAGGACTTCTGGGTCACCCCGATGGACATGGTAAAGGCTGCAGTGAAAGAAGAAAGGCTGAAGAGCAAGATTTGAAAAAGAACGAAACAGCTGCTTCTAGGTAGTAAGCAAAAATATTTGATAAAATAAAAAATTATATATGTGTGTGTGTGTTAGTATATAATAATTAGCAATATAAGTATCGAACTAATCTATATAGAGTAATTCCAATTTTGAAACTATATTTATAGTTTAGATATCTACAGATATGAAGCATATCAAGGGAAACATGGGATTTTCCAATTATAGTGGCACAGAGGAAACAGCACTCAGAGATTGCACCAAAGGCAGTCAGTAGCTACATCTAGTATTTGAGACACGAAATACTAGAATACAATTTAAACAGGATACTGAACAGGAAAATATAGAATATTGGGAACCTATAATAAAAAGTAAAGCTGTTACCACTCTCCATAAATGTCTAGAGACCATGCCACTGTGTGAAATGTGCAAAACTTTCAGGGGAAGAAGCCAAGAGGGCAGTTATAGCTGTACTCACTCCAGTTGTCATTACTCTCAGAACAAGTAGGAGCTGTTTGTTCTCAGACAGGGTCCAAAATTTGAGAAAATAATAGGAAGGAGATTCTTCATTCATGGGCTATGTTCTAGCACAGACCTAGAAATCAAGTCATTCTATGAAATACACAGGACTTCTATGGCAGTGTTGGCAAGTCTTTGGCACATGTGCCACAGCAAGCTATTTGTATCATTGAAAGTTGTAAAGATCCTCCATCAATGCCCTCTCCCCAAAAAAGAAGCTAAGAAGGTGGCCACTGTGTAGTGCTCATCAAAACTTCTATCACTATCAAGGCCTGCAGTTCTCCCAGGATATAACCTGAATTAGAAGATAATAACAGGAGAGTGCTAATCTTCCTAGATACCAAAGGAACTGAGGTTTCAAAGGGCTCAGAAGTGCTAACACTAGGGGAAGAATAAGATGAACCAAGCAGTCAGAATTTGTGCTTTTGTCACCATGGTACCAAGAACTGAGGGATCCACAGGCCGGATAAAGTCTTAGGGGACTGAATAAAGGTTAGAGATAATGAGCAAGGTACCAAGCAATCATGCATCAGGCTTATGCCATTCTATCTTGGAGAAAGTGGAAAGCAAGATCCATGGAGATATTCAGAGGAGAGAAATAGCCTACTTTAGCTGAGAGACCCTCATCCTTGACCCAGCTAACCACTGTAATTACAAAGCCTGGGTGTACAAAGACATGGAACAAAGAGTCTCAAACAGAGAGAATGAAGAGGTCGAGAATCCTATGAAGTCATGGCTAGGAATCATGATTTATGACCCCCTGGAGGGAGCAGAGTAAACTCCCTTCCACAGACCCTAAGTACACAAGGGTCCTCAATATTGTAGTTTAAACATAATAGCAGTTTAAAAAACATGCAGGGATACTCATAGATATATAGATGGATAGATAGATAGACATAGATGATAGATAGATGATGATGATGATAGATAGATAGATAGATAGATAGATAGATAGATAGATAGATAGATAGATAGATAGATTGATTGATTGATTGATTGATTGATTGATAAGAGAATTACTTTTCTTACTCACTACATAGTGAGGGGGTTCCCTGGCATGTACTGCCAGCCACCTCTGGGGCACACTGAGACAGTGAATGAGACTAGGTTGGGAGGCTGAAAACAGGAGAATCACTATGGGTCTGATCTGTGTGGTGAGACACTGTGGACCCTGTACTAAATAAAAAACTACTAGATGTATTAGACTGTTTTATCAATAATTATATATATTCACTTCTTCCCGAATTTACTATTTACATTATCTTCCAACATCAACTCATAACTTCCCTCTATATACCTCTACATATGCTTCTGTCTCTTTACTCTTCCCCCATTTTCTTTATTTCTTTGTTATATTACCTTTAATATTTTCTTTTTATTGATTTTTTAATTCAGTTTTTTCTATCATGTCCTCTCCTTTATCTATACAGTATTTGGAATACTCCACAAACCAGTAACACTCAATTCTATGCCACTACAGCAGAATGCTCTTTCTGTCCTTTCAAGGGTTAGTGAAAAATAGAGAATTTCTATCAAAAGTATTTTTTGTAGCACTGGGAATAGAACCTAGGGCCTTTGCATAGGGTCTTGATAAATTGCTATGCTGCCAAGGCTGGGCTTGAACTTGAGGTTCCCTTGACAATAACTTCTAGAATGCTAAGATTTGAAGCATGTACCACTATTTGGGCCATCATATTCTTAGATAAAAATAATTTATGACTACTTTTCAAGTGCGGATTGTTGCCAGCAGCTATTCTCACCTCTGAAAAAAAATACTACAGAATAAATTTAGCATGCATGGCAGACTAAATGGAAATTCTCATGTACACACAAAACAAAAACACAGTACACATAAAAAAATAATAGTGACATATATCTACCCAATTCTTTCATAACAATCAGCTAATAAAATGAAGGAGAAAAAAGGCAATACATAGCTCATAAATTACATAACTTGAAGTAAATAAGGTAATGGAGTAAAGAATGATGGTGAAGTACAGCCTTTCAGGGACCTGGAGTTGAGATACTTAGAAGAAAATAATTTGATGAAGAAAAAGAAAGACATACATCTATAACTTAGAGAAAGATGATGGAAAGACTAGAGAAGCTGGAGAGATAGGGAAGAGAAAGAAATGAAGTAGTCTGAAAGGTTCATGCTGCTGCACAGGACAAGAGAGCTGCTTACACTAATGGAGGGTAAGTCAGGACACTGGTAACTCCAGGGAGAGATAATGGACCAGGTCAGAAGTACTGACCCCAAAAGAAACCGAAACCCCATTCTAAACTGCAGACACAGCATGGTATTTTACTCTGAAAGATTCTTTAAGCAAGGCACACTCAACTTAAGAAGAAAGTCCAGTCCATTACCTGCCATACATGAAAGGTTTTTACTGTAATCCACTTTAGAAAGGGGTTGTTTGGGATGTCACAGAGAAATTGCACAACAGCCATACTTCAGAGTTTTTGTTGTCATGATGTGACAGGACTGGGTGGGAAATGACTGTGAAAACAGTTGTAGACTAAAACAGGATGGATATATAGAAACTGAAAAATTGAAGATCAACAAGGAGGGATACAGGCCCAACCCTTAATAAGGTCTAGCATGTGGCTTTCATCAGAGGAACTTGGGTCCAAAAATGCTGGAATTAATCTAGTAGTTGCTTGAATACCCATCCAGTTGATAACATCAGGCACCCAGATCAGTGGTCTGTTTGGTTTTTCCATCCACCAATGTGACCAAAGGCATACCTCAGATTGGACAATTGTGAATACACTGCTTGGGGGTATATTCACAGAAGAGATCTGGAGCAAGGGAGTTACAACACAAATTAAAAGGTCACAGATATAGGGAGAGAAAATAGTGACTTGAGGCTCATAGAAGGGTACAGAAAGTAGGACCTATTAAATGGAGAATAGCCTTAGGGAGGACACCATGGAATTCCCATGCCCAGTGAAAAAGAAAAAGTCAGGGAAGAATCCAGAATTCACACACAAAAATAGGAATGTAGAAGAAAATACATCTTAGCAGTAATCACTATCCATCCTATATGTGCTGGATTCTAAGACTACAACCCTGAAGAGACTCATTCATATTATAGTAATGCATACATACTCATGTTAATTGAAGCACAATTCATAATAATACATAAATTAAAGAAGTAGACTGTAGTATGATTCTCTTCTATCTTGTTAACAAAGAAAAAAATGTGATATTTACATAAAATGGAGTACTAAGCTACAAAGAAAGTTCAAGGCCAGCCTGAACTGCAAGTGAGAACCTACCTCAAAAACAAACAAACAAAAAAAAAGACTACAAAAAATTTACTCAACAGCTGTGAGATGATAATGAAAAGAAGAATATATAAGATTCATTTAAATAAATTAAAAAATCTGGGGGTTGGGAGATGGCTCGATAGAATAAGCACTTCCCTGGTAAGCGCAAGGACCTGAGTTCAATCCCTAGTTCCACCAAAAAGATAAAAATTAAAAAATCTGAAAATAATAGGGATACAAAAAGCCTGTTCAAAGATATAATAGCCAAAAACTTCCGAAACTTGATATACAATTAAGTAAGACATATAGAACACCAAATAGCTAGGATCAAATTAAACTATACAAAGACATTAAAATACTTGAGATTCCAGAAATTCAATACAAGAAGAGAATATTAAAAGTCATTAAAGGGCCACCCAGAAAGCTCAGCAAATTGAAGCACTTGCTTAGAGAGACACAAGGACTGGGGTTTGATCCAGCATGCCCTGCCGGCTCCATCCCCAGGGGACACTGAGACAGTGATTGAGATGGGGCATGTTGGTGAGCACCTGAAATCCCAGCACTTGAAAGTCTGAAAAACAGGAGGATCACTACAAGTCCGATCTGTGTAGTGAGACCCTGTAAGCCCTACACTAAATACATAAAAATAAATAAATAAATTCTATTAACGAAAAGAAATAAATTAGCTATAAATGAAAACCCATCAGAAGTGCAGCAGACTTCAAAACAAAAACTCTTAAGTTGAGGAAAACATAGAGTGAAGTATTTTAAGCCCTAAAAAGAAAAAACCTCTAACACAGATTACTGTACCTTACAAAATTATATTTAAAATTGAGGAAAAATAGGATAATTCTATGATAAAGAATGCCTAAAGGAATTCATGGCAACACAACTAGCATTCCAAAAAGTGCTGGAGGACATTCTAGAAAGAGGGAATAAAAATAACAGTTAAAATAATCCCGTTACAATGAATGTGCCAGGTAAGGAAATCAAAGAACTATAAAGAAAGAAAGAGACCAACAACTGGAAAATAATAGAATGGTAAGGATAAGTGAATATCAGTACAAACCATCAATGTGAATAGAAGTCACTACGAAGATCTCTCAAAAGAATTGAAATTAAAAATTCCATACAGCCACCAGGTGTGGTGGCTCACATCTGTAGTCCCAGCACATGGGAGGCTGAGGCAGGAGGATTACTGTTCATTTGAGGCCAGTGTGGGCTACATAGTGACTTTGAGGCCAACTCAGCCTACATAGCAAGACCATGTCTGAGAGAAAGAAAGAAAGAAAAAAAGAAAAAAAGAAAGAAAGAAAGAAAGAAAGAAAATTTTATCCAGCTATCTTGCTGCCAAACAAAATATCCTCCTCAAAAAAACGTAAATCGTCATACCACAGAAATGCTAGCATATCAGTGTTTACAGGAACACAACTCATAATAGCTAAACCATAGCAGCAGCAGCCTATATAACCATGAACACATGATTGCTAAACAAAGTGTTATCTATATATAATAAAATGCTACTGTTATAAAAAGTAACAAATTTGAGGCATTTGCAGGAAAAGATTCACTTGAAAAATATAATGTTCATTTCAATAAATCAGATACACATGCTTAAATACTGTATAGTACCTCTCATTTGAGTGAGACAAAGTACAAATAAAATGATAAAGGATGGATATTTTAGGTCCAAGCTTGCAGAGTGGCCCCCAACATTAACCAAGACAATGAAGTGGCAAATTTCTACAATGGAAATTATAATACTCTATAAAAGTTGACCAAAGCAGATATCAGGAAATGAAAGATAGTCCTACTTTTGCATAGGTAAGCTCAAGCATAGAATGCAAAATGGCCATTCTTCCAAAACTGTTATACAGATTTAATACAATTGCAGTCAAAAACGGGTATTCTTCATTTAATGACCTAATTGTTTAATAGCCTGCAGACTTACAATCAACTACTTAGATTTGCAACCCATATTTCGTTATGTATAGTTCTATAATCTTGTTTATGGAGCCTCAATGTCTTTTTCAGTACGAGAAACCTTTTCATACAGTACTATAATTTTTTATTGTACTGTAGAGTTTGATAGTTTCATATTGTTACACATTACAATACTGCATGTAAGAGTTCTGTTCTATGAATAAAAGCAAAATCATTCAATTAGTTTCCCTTTACCATGTGTTAGTTACTTTTCTTTTGTAGATAAGACACCTAAAGTTAAGGAAGGAAATTTATTTAGCTCACAGTTTGCAGAGGTTTCAGTCCATAATCCACTGGCTTCAAAGCAAAGTGGTATGACATAAAAGCAACATTTCATAGTGGTAGAAGACAGTAACAGCCAACAAGAAAGAGCAAAAGGGGGAAGAATAAGCCTCTTTTCTTTCCCCACGTTGTAAGCAAGCTTCCAACCCTTGGGTGGATGTAACATTCACACCATCTCCCTATTCTCTTCTTGCACAGGCTCAGGATCTTTATAAAGTGAGAACCCTGGCACCCTGCTAAGTCATTTGATTAAACACCTACGTTTCTCAAGTTACCATAATGAATCAACCAATTTTGTACCACATAGAACATCTTAGAGCATAACGTCACCCTAGGGCATGTGTTGTGCACCATTTCATTGTTCTGAGTATAGTAATATATATATATATCAAACGTAATTCCTCATCTAGTGACCAATTCATTTAATGACTCAGTCACAGAACCATAACTCATTTGTTAAAAGAATGTTAATATCAATGGCATCCTCAAAGAACTAGAGAACAATACTCAAATTAATAGGGAACAAAAAGACTTAGAATAGCAAAAGCAATTTGGACACAAAGGAAAGACAGAGGGCATCATAATCCTGGATTTGTTTTGTTTTGTTTTTTCAATATTTGAAATTTATTGATTGTTATTGGATCAGTACACATGATTCTCTTTGTACATAATTCTTAACACACATACCAAAAAAAAAAAAAAAGCCATGTATTGTTTTTCAGTTTTTCCAGTGACTTTCCAGCTTCAAATTTAGAGGCAAATTTTCTGTAAGAGGATTAAGTACCCAGTATCTTCCAATGCTGACAAAGTGTTAATTAAGTCTCACCAATTCACAATTTTGTACCACATACACTACATATTTAGATTTTTTGATCTTTCACAGGACATTAACAAAATGAGGCAAACCGGACTACCACTACCAAAGATGTTACAGAGTGCAAACGATTCTGACAGGGCAAAAATTAGGATGTTTCCTAAGTTTTCTTTAGGAAACAATTCTAGTAAAAACATGGGAATAGAAGTCATAATCCTGGATTTGAACTTATACTACAAAACTACAGTGATAAAAGCATCATGATATTGGCCAAAAAATTTTGAGACTCAAACAGAAGATGCAGAAATGATGGAAATTATCATGATTCCCCCCCATTAATTTTCCCCTATCTTTTCTCCTTTCTCTCATCTTCATTGTTTAATCCTTAAGTTCAATTCCTTTCTGTTTTACTGTATCTATTAAAACTTTCAGGTTCTATTTGTTCTTTCAGGTTCTTACACAAGGGAGAGAATATGATATTTACACATGTAGATCTGATTTATTTCACTTATGAGTATAGCCTTTAGTTGCATCCACTTACTGTAAAGGTTTTGAGTTTGTCTTTCTTTATAGCTGAGTAGCACTCCATTGTATAAGAAGTCCCATCAAATTTTTGAAAATAGAATTTACATCTTGGCTAACTATATTCTGATATCTGTTATCTGAGCAACTACATCAAGGACAGCAATGTGTAATATAAAACCCATGATTGAATATCACTCATCTTAGTCTTCTAAATGTATACTGTTTCTAATGTCTTATCAATTATTATAGTGTCTTTAAAATAATTTTTAAAAAGACAAGGAAAAAAGTTAAGGTTTCTTGAAAGCAAATCATTCAATTATTTGTCCAGCGTTGCATAACTATACCTGTTAATTTGAACAACAGATTTGACATTAAAAATAAATAATAAAAGAACCATTGTTAAGTAGCTATTCCTGTATTGGAAATCTGTAATATATGTATTATTATATGTTACCCTGTTTCTTTCATTTTTTCTTTTTGTTTTTGCTTCTGTGTGTACTCTTGAAAAGAAAATTAAATTAAGAAGAAGGAGGAGGAGAATAAGAAGAACAAGAACAAGAACAAGAACAAGAAGAAGTGGACAATTACAATGACAATACAGCAGCAGCAGCAGCAGCAATGCCTCCAGGCACACTGAGATACCTTATCCTTGACAAATGGGTCAAATACATTCACTGGAGGAAAGATATATTCTCTTTATAAATGGTGCTGGGAAAACCAGATGGAAAGATGCCAAAGTTTGAGCCTGAATTTCTATATCTCACCATGCACTAAACTAAAATCAAATAGATCAAAGATCTATATGTTGAATCAGAAACACATAATCTCCTGGAAGAAAATACAGGTAAAATTCTTGAAAACATAGGTCATTTACAAAAACTATAAACAAAACCTGGTTGCACAAGAAATATTATCCAAAAATTCAACAAATGGGATCAATGCAAAGAAAAGCACCCACAGAGTGAAGAGACAACCTGCAGAATGGGAAAAATAAATTTTGCCATCTACTCAGGGGACTAATGATAAAAAAAATTCAACTAAAAATTCCACCAAAAATTAAAGACCCAATCCAAGAATGGGACTGTGAAATAAATATCTCTCTAATGAAGAAGTACAAACAACAAAAAATATATGAAAAACTGTTCAATACTGTTTACCATTTGAGAAATGCAAATGAAACAACATTGAGATTCCAGTTCAGTTCAGAAAAAAATGGTTAACGTTAAGAAATCTACCAATAACAAATGCTGGCATGGCTGGGAGCAGGCATTTCTCCAGTCTTTAGTGGGTGTAAATTGGTATAACCACCATGGAAATCACTATGGATCTTCCTCAAAAAAACTAAAACTTAGAAGTTGCACTTGACTCAGCTAATCCCCCTCTAGGTATCATCCTGAAAGAGTCAGTTATCAAACCACATCGGTATATGCCTACCCATATTTATAGTCTTACAAGTTATAGCTAAATCTTAGAAACAACACATATGCTCATTAACAGATGAATGGATAAGAAAATATGGTATTTATATATAATAGAAAGCTCTTCTGCCATAAAGGAGCATAAACAAGTCATTTTTAAGTAAATGGATGCACTTGAGATTATACTCTTAAATGAAATAAGTCACACAGAAAATTTATATATCTGCTTGTTTCTCTTATGTAAGAATCCCAGTATATAAATACTGAGAAAAATGGAGTACAGATATTAGGAAGTACTAACTTTTTCAAATGGAAGGGGTAACAAGAGATGGATTAGAGGGTAGGAAGGAAATAAAAAGGATTTAAGCAAAAAAAAAAAAAAAAGAATTGAAGGGAATAGAAAAATAGAACTTTTGTGAAAGGGAAGACAATGAAAGGCTGGATGGACGAAAGATAAAGGGGACCTAAAAATGTTAAGATATGTACATCACTCATGGTGAATGTGATTATTATGTATTTTAAATGTACAAATAAAAGTTACAAAGGATCAATGAATCAAACTATTCATGGATTTTAAAGGTACAGATTCACAAACTCTTAAAGGAGAGATTTCACTCCATATGAGCCCACTCTAAAATTAGTACTAAGAAAGTACTTCTTGTCACTGTGATATAAGACCTACAGCATACAACTTAAAGGAGATGTTTAATTTGACCTACAATGTTATGAAATTCAGTTCATGATCAGGTGCCTCCAAAGCAGAAACAAAACAGTGATAGAGCAAAGCTTCTTACTTTATGGTCAACAAGAACAGGGTAACAGTTTCAGAGAGGAAGAGGTGAAGAACCGTATTTCATGGTCCACCCAAATACACTCAGATGAATCTTCTATTAATCTTCAAGGCATGTAATGCAATGAAGATAACATGCAAAGGATAAAGGTCACAATCTATTCTTTGTCAACTTTATATCCAAATATATATATACATAAAACCATACTTAATCTCTAAATGAAAAGATATCAAGCTCAAAATTCCATCTAACCAAATACAGATATTCCATATAAAACTATAAATGTAATTATCTACTCCCTAAAGTCTCGTCAGTAGCAGCATTTTTTTCAAAAATGCAAGATTCTTATGAGACAGAAGGCAATATCGTGGCTGTGACCCTCTGAAAAACTCAAGAACAAGTTAAACAATACAAAGGTCTGAGGGCATAGAATAAATATTTACATTCCAAAATGAAGGGATTGAGCGTGAAAACAGAATCAGGTCAAATTGAGTCCAACATTAATCCAGTAAAGCTCTGTAATTCTTCAGCTGCCACCCAGTGCATATGTATGCAAAATGTAAATTCCAAAGGAAGTAGATGCCCCTTCTATGGCCTTGCCAATCTTAGCCCATAGGAAATCTCTCTCTGGGATGGCAGTTTTTCCTGTCAAACATTTAAACTTCCTAGAATATATGACTTCTTGGGTTTTCAATAGACAATAGGCTTCATCCCCATAGCTTCATACTCTGCCTTCCAGGCCTTGTAGGCCTTCCTTTAAAACCTGAATGGAAGCTTTTCAGATCTCACAACTCATATTCTGCATGTCAATAGAACCAACATCACATGACCAAAGTTTTCCATCAGTAGAAGTAGCAAAGCTCCCTTTACCACAACTGCAGGACCATCTGATGGCCTGCATAGCTAAGCACGATGAAATTAATCCCTGGGAACAAATTCCAAAGGAGGCAATTCTCAAGGAGGGGTCTTAGGGATTCTCTTCTCACAAGTTTGACAATTTTGCATGTAGCTTTACTGGTTACTGAAATGCTCTCAAGGCACCTTCCTTCTTGTCCATGTACAAGGTGACTGTTTTGTTGTTTTTGTTTTTAATATTAAAACCCAGGAAATACTTTACTCAGGAGCCTCCATGAGCTGGGTTGCCAAAGGATCTCTTCTCAGAGCCAAAGTTTATACTTTGATGCTTTTCAGAGTATGATAGGTGTTACATTGCTGATTGCTGAGATGTAGTCAAGTTCCTATGATACTGATACAAAGTACATAGCTCCTTCCTACTAATAATCCTTTCTACAACCACACTTTCCATGGACTCAGCTTTGCAGATCCTTTCTTTCCAGAAAAACTGGAATTTTTTCAACTCATTCACCTCTTATTTTTCTCAGTGCTCACTGTGAAGTGAACCAAAGAAAGCCAGTGCTACTGGTTTGTGTCTTGAAGTTCTTTTCTGGTCATGGCTGATTGAGGTTCCATATGTCACCTTATCTGAAAGCCTAACTTTTTTCTCTACAGTTGGAAAGTTTTCTATTATTTCAGTAACCAGGTATTTTATTCCATTTGTACCATTTTCTGATTTTTCACTAGTTCCAATTATTTCTGGAGTAGTCTTCTTTCCATCATCTTACAGCTCATTTTTTGGGGGGAGGGCAGGCCCTCATTGTGCCTCTCAAACTCATCGTGATCCTCCTGTTTTCAGCTTCCCCAGCATGGGGATTACAGGCACATGCCACCATGGCTCAGCATGCCTCAGGGGCAGGGTTGGCACAGCATGTGGTGCTAGGGATTGAAGCCCGGACACTGTGCTTGCCTAAACAGGCACTTAGTCTGTTGAGCCATCTCGCTAGCCAGTTCATGTTTTCTTGTTTTTCACGTATCTCTCATTAACTATTTTCTGACAATATTCATGTATTCTAGTTCTGAAGATACATGACTCTACTCACATAGTCTGCTGCTGGCCATGTTTTTGATAGAATTCTTTACCTCCTAAATGTATCTTTGCACCTTTCATAGACTAAATTTTAATAAAAAGCATTTGATTTATGTAATTTTGTTTAGATCAGCTAGCTTTTTATTAGTGTCTTCAGTAGTCTGGCTGATTATTTTATTCACTGGATCCATCATCTATTTAGATCTTATTTGTGTTACTCAAGAACCCTGTTGATCTGTCCTTTCATTATTTCGAATAATATGATTGTGTGGCTTTTGAATTGCTCTCTCTTGATTCTTCATGCAGCAATTTTGAGGGACTTGAGAGTTTGAGGATATATTTTGTTGCCCTACCTTGTTATATTTCTACTTTTTATGTTGCTGCTGTTGCTACCCTTTAGAGGTTTGAGGTTGGATAATAATGTAAACAACCTTACGGCTTTGTTGCTAGCATAGAAATTCCTTTAGTTGATGCCTGTTTTTCAGTGATGCTCTCTCAGTATGGCTAATTATAGACCTTTGCCTCTTTCCCAGAATACAGCCCCCTTTGTTTATTTTGAAGTGAAGACTAGCGTATTTGACTCAGTATTCAGTTACCCAAAAATATTTTTAATAAAAAATTAAAAACACTGGGTCACAGTATTAATAACACAAAGACCATCCAAATATTGGTATACAGAGAAAATGGATTTGCATCAACAGTTATATCACCTCAGGTACAGTAATAAAATCAACAACAATAATAGTATGAAAGACAAACTATGTATTGGCATACCCTATGAACCAAAAACCACAGGAAAGAGATCTACAATAGCATAAACACTAAGAATAGCAAAATATTTACCTACCATATGCATTACTGAGTACAACTTTACCTCTCTAGCAACAGACAAATATTCAAAGGTAACTGCATTGAGTCAACAATTTAAAGATTCATAAAGCTTGATTGGTGTGCTAGTAAATATATATGGGGAAGAGACACACAGAGTTAAAAAAAAAAAAAAC
>PVKA01040120.1:0-18988 GCA_004027165.1 Ctenomys sociabilis | reverse complement strand
AAAAGTATAAAAATGAAGTATACATCGTGAGCCCATAATATTAAGCTGAGCTGTAAATGGATATGGTCGACAATTTCTTTGAATAACTCCCTATGGTTGCAGAATGCTGGACTGTGTTGAATTGTGGTGTCGAGTTCAAGCACCTAAGGTAGTCGAATGTCAACGGAGTGCCCACTTTTGACAGGTGTAGACAAAGGAATGGTTGTAGAAAGAAAAAATCATCCTGTGTGTGTATAGACAGTACAGTTGGGATAGATAACACTGTGCTTCTACATAATTCTATGAGAGGCAAGATCTGCACTATTGGTGGTGGGACAGGATATTATGTCGACTTTTAGTGCTAAGGTCATCCACTAGGTAAATAATTATTGAATCTTTGATATAATTCAGCTATATAAAACCTGTAAATATAATATCATGTATGCACCTTGTACAATACCAAAACGTTATGAAAACAGTTTACAATGTCTTATTTCATCGACTCTGTATGGTTATGGTGTTTTGAAACTGTCCGATTGACATTTGTATTTCAATAAAATAAAAATAAATGGAAAAAAAAAGATAAAATGCACATTTATTAGTTTGATTTGTGTTTTCTCTGCCTCATTTCCCTTCTCCTGAAGGCAACTAGTTCCTTTGCACGTTCTTTGCCATGGGCACTTTTACAGAGCTAAAAGAATTTATCTTTTGCAAAATCTAAATTCACCAAAGAGATTAAGATAACAATAACTTTAGGACAGGTTTTGAATTAAAGAAGATGTCCCAATTGTAAATGTTTCTATTCTCTTAAAGCATTCAAGAAAAGTGTAGAGCTCAGTGGTTTGCAATTTAGACAACGTGGACATTACACACTGGACCTTCAGTGTGCTCTGGAATTGTAGACCATAAGGATGAAAGAGAGAGATGTGTTGCCAGTGGGGTTGGCGGGATGCGTGTGGCCCTGCACAGACAAGAGGGTGAAGAAAGTGTCTGATTTCTATTTCTGGTATGACAAGTAAGGCCAAGTATTTAGGTTGGCTTGGAAAAAAACTAGAAATGCTATACATTTTGTTCACATTTGTAAACTGAGATTCAAACTCCTAACTCTTTTGTCTTCCGGCACACATTCAGTGACTATGGGGCATCTGTTCTGTTTCTCTGATCCAAAAGATTGTTCTCTTCCTTTCTTCTTGGAACTCTGTCAATAGTGACTTACCCTCCCACTCTCCCTCCTTTTCTTCTTATTTATATAAGGAAATCTTTTAATACTTCATGTTTAAGTTTTGAAGTATTTTAAAAGATTTGAGGGGCCAGGGAGATAGCTCAGTGGTATAAGGGCCTGCCTACCAAGTGCTAAGTCCTGAGTTTGATTCCTAGTTCAAAAAAAAAAACAAAAATTGAGAAGTTTCCAGTGTCCAGTAGTTGTGACGTACTTCTCTATGGTTGATTTCTGACATCAGTGAAAAATGATAAAATTTATACAATCAATACTGATATATCAATAGTCATATCCCAGTCTTGTCATCCTAATATTGTTATATAAGTTATTCACATTATTGAAATATGAATCAAGGAGATATTCTGTACTACTTTTGAATTTTTTTTTTTTTTGGTGGAACTAGGGATTGAACTCAGACTCTTGTGCTTACCAGGCAAGTGCTTATTCTACTGAGCCATATCCCCAGCCCCTACTTTTGAATTTTGATAGTAAATGTAGAACTTTAAGATTTTCTATCAGATCATGTGTCATGTTAACTTTCTAACCAGAGATTTCAGATATAGTGAATATATCATAAAATTCATTCTCTTAATATGTGCAGTTCAGAATTGTGAAGTCATTTTTACTGCCTAATTTCACAACACTTTTGTCCCAACCTCACAAAGATCCTATATCCACACCTACCCCCTTTTCCACACAAGTCATTCCTCATTTTCTGTCACTCTTCCCCAATCTGATCCCAGGCAAGCAGTGGTCTAGTCTATGTATCTTTTGATTTACTTGTTGTATACATTTCATATAAATGAAAATGTATGAAATGTGGCTTTTGTTACTGGTTTCTTTCACATAACATAAATTTTTCAAGATTCATTTATGTTATCCTATGCTACATATTATGAACCAGTTCTTGGTTCTTTTCATGAGTACATATATTCTGTTGTATTTATATGCTACATTTTTTTATCCCTTCATTAATTATTGGATGGTTAGCTAATTTCCATACCCTGGAGCCAATGAATAATGCTGTGAACATTCATTTGAATATTTATGTGTAGATGTTTTCCATTATTTTTCTGGAAGTGGAATGGAATGTTTGTTAACTCCATGTTTACTATTTTGAGAAACTGACAAATTATTTTCCAATGTGTCTGCTCCATTTACATGAACAATACCTGGATTTTAATTTCTACATATTCTCCCAAATTGTTTTATTGTCTACTTTTCAAATTGTGGCCCTAACTGCAACCGTGAGACGAGGTGGTTTCTCATCTGAGAATTCTTGCTTGTCTCTCATGACTACTGATGGGGAGTATCTTTGCAGATTCCTGTTGGCCATGCATATTTAAAATGTTTTCAAAATTTAATTTATTAGTATATGTGTAGAAAACATTTACATTTCTTGTGAGATTGGTTCAACACATGCATGAACATCATAATTCCTTTTCATCCCATTTCCCTTCCTAAGGTCATTTTCCTTTGCGAGTGACCCTTTCCCTCATCTTATTACCCATCTTTTGTTTATTTTTTGTTTTTACTCTTAGCTTCTCATATAAGATAAACTGTGTGATCCTTAAACTTGTGTATCTGATTTATTTCACTTAACCTTTTGTTTTCCAAGGTGCATCCATTTTACTACAAAGGACTCATGTCTATATTTGTGGCAGAGTAGTACTCCTTTGTCTGTAAACAGCACATTTCCTGTATTCATTCATCTGTTGGTGGACATACGCACCACATCCGGGATTTAGTTATTATGAATATGCATGTTAACCTTGTAATATGTTGCTTTAATCTCAGGAAAATACCTGGAAGGGGAAGAGTTGCATCAAACAGAATTTCTGGTTTCATTTGTTTGAGGAATCTGCACATGATTTTCATAGAGATTGTACTAGTTAACATTTCCCGTGAGGGTGTAGAAGGCTTCCTTTATGACATAACTTCTCCAGTATTTGTTATTATTTGATTTCTGGATGGTGCCTATTTTTTCAGGGTAAAATGGAATCTCAGTGTTGCTTAAATTTGCCTTCTCTCATGGCCGGTGATGTTGAGCATTTCTTCATGTATTTATTGGTCACATGTCCTTCATCCTCTGTTAAGTGTCTATTCATTACAAGTGTACAGGAACATTGCTATAAAAACCAAAACATCAGTGTTAGTGTGAGGTTTTGCATCTAAATTACTGAATTGTGTTATGAACTCTAAAGTCTTTTTGTGGACTTTTTTTGATCTCTTATGTAGAGGATCAAGTCATTTGCAAATAACAATGTTTTGTCTTCTTCCTTTCCTATACATATGTTTTAGATTTCTTCTTATTACCTAATTGTTCTGCTAATGTTTCAAGGGCTATGTTTTCTGGGAATGGTCATAGAAGACATACTTGTCTCGTTCTTTATTTTGGAGGGAAATTTCTCAGATTTTACTATTTAATATGACACTGGCAGTACATTTGCCCTGAGTGGCTCTTATCAGAGTCAGATAAAGTTCTCCTATAACTATATTTTTCAGTATTTTTGTCATAAAAGGATGTTGGCTTTTTTTTTGTCTTTTTGAGACAAGATCTCACTATGCAGTTCAGGCTGGCCTTAAGCTCACTTTGTAGTTCAGGCTGGTCTCGAATTCAGATAAATCCTTCTGTCTCAGCTTCCCAAGTGCGCCACCATGCCCGGCTAGGATTTTGGCTTTTATCAAAGCCTTTTTCTACGTATCTTGAGATGATCGTGTCATTTTTGTACTTGCTTCTGTTTATTTGATGAATTATGCTTATTGATTTAGATGTTGAACCATCCTGATAACCCTGGGTTGAAGCCCATTTGGTCATAGTGTTAGGACTATTTTGGTGATTTGTTGCATTCTGTTTGCCAGTGGCAGTAGTTCTCTTCTTCAGCCAGCAAAGTGCTTAGTCCACTGAGCCATCTCCCCGGCCCCCAAGTTCTCTTCTTCAGTTGTATACTTTTCTGGTTTTGGAATCAGAGCAATGGTAGTTTTCAAGAATGATGCTGAGAATACTTTTTCTCTCTCAATTTTATTTGAAACCTTGTGGAGCATTAATACTAGAACTTCCCTGAAATTTTTGTAGATTTCAGCAGTGGATCTTGATTGGTTGGTTATTTATTACTGCTTTTCTTGATCATTAGGTTATTTATTATTGCTTTGATTATTCAGGATTTTAAGTTTTCTTGGTTCAATTTTGAATATGCATATATATATTCTGAATTCTCCACTTTATTAGTGTACAGGTTCACAAAGTAGTTGTTCATAATTTTTTTTTTTCTGTTGGCAGTGCCTACTGTGATTTCATGTTTTTCATTTCTGATTGAATTGACTTTGTGTTTTGTTTAAATCAGCTAAGGACTTGTCTAGTTTGCTGATTTTTTTTTCAAAGAACCAGCTCTTAGGTTTGTTAATTTTTTTTTATCAGTTTTTGACCTCAGTTTCATTGATTTTTGCTCCGATTTTTGTAAATTCCTTCCCTATGTCAGTCGTGGGCTTGGATTGTTTTTCTAGGTCCCTAAGGTCCACTGTAATGAAATTTATTTGGGTTCACTCTGTTTCTGTGATATGTTCTTTAGGACTGCTTTTGTTATATCCCATAAATTCTGACATATTGTACAGGCATTATAATTTAGTTTGAAGTGCATACCTGTAGTGTTAGCACTGTAATCTCAGTTTGAGACTGGACTGGGGGCTACAGAAGTGAGCACAATGCTGGCCAAAACTGCATAGTGAGACTCCCCAAAAAACTTTTATCCTTCTTTTGTTGTATAATCCATTGTTTATTTATTTATTATTTTTTAATCCACTGTTTATTAGGAGTGTATTTTCAGTTTTCCTGCACTTTCATGATTTGTTTTTAATATATTTAGTACAGGGTCATAGGGTCTCACTACACAGATCAGACTTGTAGTAATCCTTCTTGTTTTTCAGCCTCCCGAGCGCTGGGATTACAGGCATGCACTACTGTACCTATTCTCAATCACAGTCTCAGCATGCTTCTGTGGTGGGGCCAGCATGGCAGGCCGGATGATCAAATCCCCAGTCCCTGCATCAGCCTAAGCTGGTGCTTTAGTCTGCTGAGCTATCTGGCCGGCCTGACTCCTTCCATGATTTCTGTATTTTGTTTTGCCATTGGTCTTTAATTTCATTGTGCTATGGACTAATAATGCACATGATGCTTCTATATTTGCTTGAAGCTGATATATTGGTATGTAGTCTGTTTAGAGAGAGAGTTCCATGTCCTGCTGTAAAGAATGTATATTCTGTTGTTGGGTGGAACACTCTGCAGATGCTTATGTAAGCCATGTGTTTGAAAGTTTATTTAATATTTCTTGGTCGATTTTTTTTTTCTGGTTGTTCTATTTATTTATTTATGATAGTGGATTTTGAAGTACCCTACTATAATCGTGTTGAAGTCCATATTATCTTTTATGTCCAGTAGTACATGTTTTGTTAAGCTTGGTAAACCATTGTGTGGTGCATGTATGTTAATAATTGTCAGTTATTCTGGTTGTATTGTTCTCTTGATCAGTGTGCAATGACCTCTTTTGCTTCTTCTGTTCTGCTTTGGCTTGAGGTTCATGTTGTCTGAGCATGAAAAACTGTATACCTGTTTTTTTTCAGGTCCCTGTCATATTGACTATTATTTTCCATTCTTTGTTAAGATTGAGAGTTTTGTTTTTTTGAGGGGAAGGTTAAATGTGTTTCTTGTGTACAGCTGTTGGTTTTTGTTTCTTTTTTATGTGTTTGGTACAGGGTCTCACTATAAAGCTAGGACTCATAGTGATCTTTTTGTTTCAGCCTCCCTAGCACTGGGATTACAGGCAAGTACCACCATACCTGGCCTTGTTGGCCAGCTCAGCATACCCAGGGCAAGACCTGCACTGTATATGGGACAGGACTTTGAACCCTGGTCCTTGCTTTGCCTAGGTAGGTGCTTAGACTGCTGAGCTATCTTCATGGCCCAGAGTTTGTATCTTGATCCATTTTGCTGGTCTTTGTCTTTTGATGGGGCAATTGTTATCATTTATATTGATAGTTAATACTGATAGGTATTGCCTTATTTTTTTGTATCATTGCCTTATCTTTTAATGTTGATTCCCTGTCTTTTCCCTTTTACTTATCTGCTCACCCTACCTGATGTATGTAATTAGGTCTTTTGTCATTGCTATCTTATCTCTTTCCAAGGTGCCACTGAGAATTTCTTGGAGTGCTTTAGTTTGGTAGTGATGTTTTAGGTGCTTTAATCATGAACGTATTCTCCAATAATGTTGAAAGAAGGTTTTACAGATTATGTCAGCCTGGGCTAGAAATTGTTTCTTTAAGACTTAGAATACTTCATTCTAGGTTCTTTTGATTTTTGTGTGGGGAAATCTATTATAATTCTAATGGGCTCTTCACTTCCCAGTTCTCCCAGAATGGGCCATGGTATTATTAATGATTCCTTGGAAATAGATATTGGCATCTCAAAATACCTAATAAATAGCAATGCCTATGACACCTTGGCATTAGTAATACAAACTGCATCAATCATAGCATTAAACACAGACTAAATAGTTTAAACAACAAGGACCAATAAAGTACCACCACTCTGTATAGTAAAGAAACTTACGATTATAGTATGGACACCAAGACAAAACTAATATTGACCTACTGTTAATGTATAGTAATTACCTACTAAACAAAACAAGTTTACTTCACAGTATTCAGTAGCAATAGCATAAATTTAACTATCTAGAGATTCATAAGGTTTAGTAGTTATACTAGTAAAGGAGGATAGCTGAGGAATGAAAGACAAAGTAAAATTTGAAAAACTACATGATGGAATATGAAAAGGAAGGGAGAAAATTAAGGTATCATATTCTATTAATGAGTAAAAAGAAATTAATAGCAATTCAGAACAGTTGCTGGAATGAATGAACAAGAAAAAGACAGATAGTAAAAGTAGGATATAAAAGAAGGAAGAGAAAACTGCTGGATGAGAAAAAACAAAAGGACAACTCCTTCCAAAGAAACAAACAACACAAGAAGAACAAAAGCACTCTGAAACGAGAGGAAAAGGCAGGAGAGAAACCCCAAGACCTGAGAAAAGCCAATGAATAAAAGATAAAAATAATATAAAGTAGGAAGATTTTTTAAAAACTTAACTTGAAGAGAAATTCTTGTTACTAAATGATTGGCTTCACTCCAGGATCCGAAGTCTCAGGGTCCAGTCAGACCTTGTTTTCCTAGCCCAGCCTTGGGGCTTGTGCATCTTTGAATACTTTCCATGCACAGAGGCCCCTGTGTTTGTTTCTCCAGCCTATGATTACTGTGTAAGCCAAGGCAAGACCTTGCTTCCGTTGGGAGACAGAGAAGTTACCATGCCTCTGTTGGGGGCTGGATTCGGCCACAGGGCAGGCTTCAAGTGGGCAGTCGGCATGCGGTTGACACTGGTGGGATCTGGTTGCTCTCCTTATTTCCCAGGTGCTGTCTTCATTTAGATCCAGCTGGTTTGTTGCTCTTTGCTTTCCTTGCCCTGAGCTGTGCTCTCCTGATACAGGGAGGGGCTGCTGTTGCTTGTGGGGCTCTCAGCGGGAGTTCCTACTGCTCCCCTGCCACAGAGCTGCTGCATTCATTTGCGTGTTTTTTCAGAGTCATGTCTATTCAGATTATTCAGATACTTTGATCGTTTAAAAGTTGGATTATTTATAACTTTCCTATTGAATTGTAATTTTTTTTTTTTTTTTTTACATATTTAGAAAACACATCTCTTATTTGTGGAATCACTTGCAAATTGCTTATTCAATCTCTGAGTGTTCTTTCACTTTCTTTGTCCTTTGGAGCACAAAGTTTGTAAACCTGGTGACCCCTGATGCATCTCTGTTCATATTATCAGCTGATCTATTAGTGTTGTATCTAAGAAGTTATTGTCTCAGCATAATGTATGTTAACTACTATGCTCTTCAAGATTTATAGATTTAGGTACTGAATTTAAACCAATGGTTCATTTAAAATTTATTCTTTGTATTGTGCTAGGTGTCCAATTTCATTCTTTTGCATGTGGACATACAATTGTCTTAATAAAATTCACCGAAATGGCTCTGTACTATTTTATGTGTTGAAAGTTATTTCAAAAAAATTAAAGAGAATTTATTTTTGTCTTTCAGTGGTAGCTACTGGGGCTGGCATTCTGGAACAATACATCCTTAATGACATCGGGAAGCCCAGAGTCATGAAAGTAAGTCTTACTGGCAATCACACAAGACCCCCATCACCAAGCTTGTGAGGATGGTAGTGTTCATTTCATCAATAGAAGCTTTGTGCCTAACCTTCCTCTAGGCAATCCCATGGGTCACAGAAGCAAGGGCAAGAATCCTCCAATTTCACAAATAAATGTATTCTTAAACTCCCACATTTCTGGGCTGGTAAGATAGCTCAGCAGCATAAGCACCTGCCTGGCAAGCAGAGTCCTGAGTTCAAACCCTGTTATCAAAGAAAAAACAAAGCTTCCACATTCTAAGATGTGATCTTTTTACTAGTGCTTTGATAAAGCAGTTCTCTAATTTCTACCTCATTTACTATAATCATTGTAATGTCTTAGCTTTAAAAATCCATACCATTAGTGTTTCAGCCTATGTTGCAAGTTTTCTTGCCATGATATTGCTGAGTGTTTCAATAAATTTTCCCTTAGCCAACCTACAGTTTACACCACTGTTGTCTGGAGCCATATCACACATATTTGTAAGGATCCTGTTTTTGTGCCATTATTTATTTGTGTGTTACTTTTTAAAAATCTTGTATTTCTTTATTTCTATGGATTATTTTCTGGGACTGTGTCGATGCTGGACCCTGGCAATTTTCCGAGAGGCAATGAAGAATGCTGAGAGGACATATTGTATAAGATTAGCATCTCCATTATATTTCAAGAGATTTCACAATAGTTTGCATTTTAACTTAGGCTATGCTCTTTTACAGAACTTAAATGACTTATTTAATTAAATGAGTAATTCTGTTAGTCAACAAATACTTAGAATAATTGCCTTTCCTAGGTGTTCTGCTTGCCTCTGTTTTCCTGCAACTCAGGTCTAGCTGTTGAAGACAGCTTTCATTTAACTATCCAATAAGACAAATTATCTGGTAATTTCCACCTTTGTAACTGAAGTTTAATTTGTATTTTAAACTTTAAAGTAAAAAGGGGCTGTTATGAGTGAATGGAAAATCAAATAAAAATTTTGATTTTTATCTTTGTAGTTATAGTCTTTCCCTTGATTAACCCATAGCTAGTGTTACAATTATCTCAGAGAAATGCTATGTGCTCATTAAGAAAGCAATCATGTAACAAGGGAAAACTGACTGAAGAAAAGAAAAAAGGACATACAAGACTATTTCTAATGTAGTCATTGGATTGTTAAGGAAGAGACATAACAAAGCCAGGCCAACAGATACTTACAATGAAGCAGTTACACTTTCACAATAAGGTCATCATTCAGAAGTGTACAAGGAAAAAGCAATCAGTCTGTGACCTATCTCATATTGGAGAAACAAACAGAATTAAGAATATGATACATGATATTGTTCTTTGTTTTCCTCTAAAATCCAAGAAAAATGATAAGGAAGTGGGGAGGTGGGATCAGAATTCTTGACTTAGTTTTGACACAAGGTTTTAGGAGCAGCTGAAGTTGGAAATTGATCAGATGTGGGAGGGTAGGAGGAAGCCTCAGTGGGAAAAGCAGTTAAACTAAGTTAGTCTTGGGGAAAAAAATATCCTGACTGGACAATGTTGGCTATTAGTTGCTAGGCAACCTTGTATCTCTTGATACCAACTCTGCAAAGGTATAAATAAGCACCCCTTCTGTTGTGCTTTGGGTCTTTTGCCAACCAGGCAAACAGGCCTCCTTCTGAACCCAGCTCTGGTCTCTGGTTTATTTTTTTTCCTCATTCCTTCTGTTGCTTCTTTCTGGGGCACACAAAGACATCAAAGAGTCCCTGAAAAATTATCTTTTGATGTAGGTCACATATCTCTCTTTAACTCCATTGAATCTAAATTAAAAAAATTAATCATAATCTAAGTAATAAGTGGCTTCTCTTTTGAGTCATTAAGTGCAACTGCGACTTCACGTTACAGAATTCAGAAGATTTATTTATTTATTTTTTTGGTTTGGCTTTTGGTTGTTGTCAGGAGTAGCCCATTTTACTACTTAGTGGCTCACACTAAACTTTTCTCTTCAACTGATTTTTGAAAACATAGAGAGCAGAACAGGACAGTAATGTGAACCAACTTCCAAGGGATACAAATACAAATAGATTCTCTTACTGCATAAAAAATAAACTAACCAGAATTTTTTGTTTCTTTTACCTCAGTCCTGCGCTGCAGCATGTCTGCCTTTACTTCCAAGAAAGAAATACTTTTAAGAGACTAAGCAAGGATGGGCCAGGGGTTGCATTCATACCATTTGTTTCTCTTCATGCTCTAGCTGAGCAAATAACAAAAAAATTGCAACATAATGTTTATTAGCAAGAGTAAATAGATTTGTTTATATCTAATGCAAGGAGAAAGAGCTTGTCTACTTCCAGTAGATCTTAGAGAGCACTTTCTAAGTTTGCCATATCAAAGGAAAGAAAAATTCTGTAATTTTTTTTTGATGGAGTAGGTCCATCAAGAGCTTGCATCTTGTAGAAATAAACATTTGCGGAACTGAAGAAGTATACCAGCTAGCCAAGATGCTGCCTGAAGGCGTATAAGATGTGGAATAGGAAATGGAAAACATAAGTAACATAGGTAATTATTTCGGGTAAAAAGAATCAGTGACAATACTTGGATATTTGAAACCAAGACAGCCAACATCTGCAATGTGGTAGGCAGCTACTGAGATGTCCCACATGGGTCCCTGCCTCCCGTGTGCATATTCTTCTGTAATCTCTATCTGTATTGTACCAAGTTTGGGGTGTGTGACCAATAGAACTTGGCAGTGATGTTACCTCATTTCAAGACTAGCTTAGTGAAATAAAAATGAACAGTGGCCTCTGTTTGGTCATTTCTCTGTCACTGGTCACATTTGCTCTGGAGAGTCATGTGCCAAGCACCATGAAGAAAGGTCCTCATGGGATGAAAGTGAAGTTTCCTGCTATGTGAGTGAATGTGGAGACGAGATTTTGTAGAATGAATCAGGTATCTAAGTGTAGTCAGGGCTCCCATAAGAACAATTTAATACAGGATGCATAATCTTTGGGATTACTTAATAATAGTCACCCAAAAGGACAAGCACAAAAGAGTGCAGGAAGTCTGTCCACACACTAAAGACCCAGAGAATTCAGCTCAGTGTCTGGACCCCATGGCGATGTCCTGCATAAGACCAGCTGAAGACCTAAGGCCCATGACAATGCACCACACAAGTCCAACCAGAGTTCTGTGAAAGCCTGTTTCATGATTCTGTGCTGGAAAGACACGAAGGTCAGTGGTGAAAACTGAAATTCTGTGCCAGTGGGAGGGAGGATGTGTGAAACGAGGCATAGGGGTCTGTATTGGTACCAGGAAATGACACTCAAAGTAAGCAACAGAGCCCCCCTGAAAAGCCCCATAGCCGTCCTCAGTGACAACTAGGTCCTGAGCTCCTCCAAGATGAGAATCACTGAGTTCATATCAGGAAAGCCAGCATGACAAGCTCCTCCAGGAAAATAAAGTGCATCATCTTCCCTACTGGAGCAAAGAAGTGAAGCTTGAAGTACATACCAGAGCTCTCCCAAGGTGAACCATAGCCATTCTGAGTCACAAGGCCCCCAGCTGCTTTGATGATGAGCATGCTCAGTTCCTATCAGGAAATCCAGAATGACAAGCTCCTCTAGGAGCTGAAATTCTCCCCTTTTTGCTGCTGGCAGCAGTCCTCAGGTCCTCCCACCCCCAGTGCCACACAGATTCAGTGCAGCTGGGTGTTACAAACCAACCACCAGTTGTCAATCCATCACAAGCTCTTGGTCCCCTCCAAAGGCTTCGCTGCAGAATCATGAAAATCCATGACTCCCAGACCACCTAGCTAAATTGGACCTTGTTCTTTGAAGGGATATGTTCTTTCATTTATGATTAAATTAACAATAATAATGAAATAAAATGAGCAATAGTGAAGGGCAGAGATCAAAGAACAAAACTGTTCTTAGCTTTAATTTGTATATAAACATGTGAGCTTAAAATTTTTTTAAATGAAATGACTATCATAACACAAAAATAACAAGAGGAAGATTACATTTTATCATGTAATGCTTTTTTTGTAAAAGAACAATTTATATCTATAAATCAGCCTATAAAATAGTGACTAACAAAACTGCAATTTGGTTTTTCGATGTCTACAAATATATCAATAATTTTGTTGCAATTCATTTTCTTTGTATATTTGCGTTCCACTCACATGTAGGTGTATTTGTTAATCTATTTTAGTATAGTTTTTGATAAATTCTTACTAATTTTCTTCTGCAAAGTTTCTAACTACAAAATAACAAATACAAAAATGGCTTTACAAAATCTGTGTGTCTAGTTACCTTTGTTTCATTGCTCGGACAAAATACCTGACATTCAAAGTTAAACAGGGAAAGGTTAAATATAAAGGTTTGTTCAGCTCTCCATTTGTAGAGGTTTCAGTCCGTTGTTGCCTGGCACCAAGTCAGAGTGGCCGGGGCGGAGGGGTAGCTTTCACTGAAGTGGAAGACACCAAAGCAACAAGAGAAGAAGGGGGGAGCAAGCCTCTTTATACCTCTTTTATCTCATTTAATCTTCTTGGATCAGGGCAATGACAACCTAATTAGTAGTCTGATCCACCAGTCACTCTTAATCGCAGCACCCATAATCCCAGCATTACAGTAGGAATCAATCACACTCTAGATTCAGCTGCCTTGGAAAAGCACGCCCCCTATGACTGCATGAGGCTTTGGAGAGACATCCAGGCACACACTAAAACATGGTCTTTCTCCTTTACTACTACTACTACTCTACTACTACGACTATTATTTTAATCCTTTTGATATTGAACCGTGCTTAGATTTCTTTCATGATCTTTGCTTATAAAAAAAAGGCTATTTCTTCTCATCACTCCCCGCCTTGTGTCAGTAGGACTTCATTTGCTTTTCATGTACACTCAGTGTGTGCTGGGGTGCACAGTGTGTCAGTGTGTCGTAATTACATGGATTGTCAAAGAGGTTGCATTCCCAGGTGGACCTAGCCTTACATAGCTTTACATTCATATATTACTTGAACAACACACACACACACACACACACACACACACACACACACACACACACACACGTATGTTTTTCAGAACCAGGGATTGAACTCAGGCCCTTGCCCTTGCCAGGCAAGTTCTTATTATACTGAGCCATCTCCCCAGACCCTTTCAACTACATATTTTTTAAAATGTTTATTTAGCTCCACACTGGTTTTGATCAAATGCTATTTCATATTGGCATATGCATTCAACTTCCAAATTTCTTCAAGAAATTTGTCAGAACAGTTGCTTAGTTTTACTGCAGTAGTGCAAAACCCAAAACCTCCAGGACAAAAGGAACACCAATACAATAGTTTTATTCACAACAGTTTGAATTTTTAATCAGTTGGTATAGTCTTATATAATATGAATTTATTGAAGCTAAAATGTCAGAAGAGGGCGTATTAGCCAATCAATAAATTATATAGCTGATGCATAAAATTTTATTTTCCTCATTTGTTTAGTTTTATGATAAAAATTGAAGATCATGAGACAAGTTTTAATTTTAAAGATTGCTAAGATAAATGAATCATCAGTATAAACATTAGGAAAGGATTTACATGAAAATGATTGTCAAGAGGAGGGGTGAATTCCTCTTTGCTCCTAGACCTGGGAACAGCCACCGATGAACTAGCATTTTCCAGACAAACTCAAGCATGTTTGGCCTAAAATTAATCTGCAAACCTAGGGCTTTTTTTTGGCTCAGAGCACTTTTTTTTGTCTATTATATATTTTTCCTTCTACTCCAATTTTTTTCTCAGAAAATTTTAAGGCCAATTACCAAAGAGCTGTTGTACTTTACATCCTCTCATCATTTTCTTTTCATTTCAAAGTATTTTCCCATTGCATTCTGGCATATATTTATTTTTTATTTTTTGGAATTGTGCAACACTGATTTTACTGTCATGTTTTTGCACAAGCAGTAAGTAGGCTAATATTTTAGATGCAGAGTAATTATTCCCAAAAAGCAAGAGAGCAAAATAAAGTTTATAGTTAGTAGCCTGGCATTTTGACAGGAGCTGTGTGGAGGTTTCAGAGATGTCTTGGAGTTGCTGAAAAGGTTAAAGGTCAGTGTGCAGTGCAGGCAGGAGGGAAACAAAGGGTGGCCCTGCCCAGCAGCCTGAGTGATGCAGAGGTCCTGAGCTGGTTCCTACACGTCCTGCTGCAGTAGGGGAGCTTCTGGGGACTTCTCACTTCCTGTCCAGGATTCTATGTGCCTTTTCCATTAATGCCACAAGTCTTTCAAGAAGAATATGTGGATGGACTCAGCTATTGTTACCACTTTAGGTCACTGTTCACCCAAAGCTGAACATGCAGGTACAGGGAGTTTATCTGTCTGGGCCTAACAGGAGGCGGGGCATACAGCAGAATCTGTGGATGTACAAGTGAGGTATTGGGCCCAGGAGAATGTGAGCAGTGTCATTTTTGGACATCTGACTTAAACCAAATGTAGAGATTACTTAGGCTTTGCTTAAAAGACTTAGTGGCTTTGTATGCCAGGATGCCACCCATGACCCTTGTGCCATGGCTCAGGCCCGGCCCATGGAAGGCACTGTCTTTGTGACATATTTATAATGACCTACTTTTTAGTTCTCTTGTCTACAAGTTGTTCACAGTATAAAAGTTTTTGATATATCTCTTTCTTTCTTTCTTCACTAGTATGTGTTTTTATATACTAATTGCATTCATTTTGGAGAACTGGTACACGTGCGTATCACATCTTGCTCATTTTTATTCCCTGTGTGCCTCACCCTTCCCTGATCTGTCTTCCAAATCTTCTATTTCATTTGTGCCTGACTTTTGGCTCTTCATACTTTTACTTCTATATTTTGTCATATTTCTTACGTCATTCTCATAAACTTAATTTTCATAGGCTTCAACATGATACAAACAATTTATTCTCTCATACTTTTCATATTAAAGTGTGTACTTTCTTTATTTTACAAATGCTATGGTCTCCTTTTTAAAAAGATATTTCATTTATTTAGTACAGGATCTTGCTATGCAGCTCATAGTTGTAGTGATCCTCTCCAGTGCTGAGATTACAGGTGTACGTGAACACAAAATGTACACAGAACATAGTATTTGTAATAATAAGGGTCTATGTTCTCTGCTTATATATTTGATTTTACAATCATGAGTTTAGACTATATGTTTTCTAATGATTAGGAAAACAGTTTAGTATAAAGTTAGCATGCCATGTTAGCTAGCAGCAACATCACATACCTCCAACACTGTGTCTTTTGCTTTCATCTTTTTCTTTTGTACTTGATTTAATCTTGTGTTGTTTTATTCATCATTGCATCATATATATATATATATATAATAAAATTTAAGTGTATCATAGGCTATGCTGTCTAGTTTTATGTAAATATACTCTATGAATGTTTTTATTGTGATAAAATGTCTTTAAAACTCTATTCTCTAAACATTAAGCAGTTAAAGACATACACACATACATAGGCACACATTCATGCATGCACCATATGCATGTACTAGTACCTATTTGGCAGGCAGAGCGTGATTTTGTGCCAAATTCCCACGTACCAGTCTCCACAGAGTGGTGAATGAGGACAAACTACACAGCAGATGAGGAGTCTTATATTAAAGAAACTCACTTGTCATGCTTCTATTCGAACATCTGCCTGCCTTTTTCTCTGCTGAGTGATGTTATTCAGTGAACAGATCTCTACGAGAAAGGAGATGATAACTGTAGATTTATTTCCTTGGAATAAATGAATGTCCCCTGAGCAGGAAAGGAGGGGGTTTTATCTTTATTTTTCTGGACATTTCAGAAATTAAGTCTTTGAAGCTCCCCTGAAGGAAACACTGCCTTTAGCTTCCAAGCTGTTGGCTATTTCAACCCCTTTGTCTTCAGAGTCCTGATCTTATAGGAGGGTGAGAAATTTAAGGAGAATCATCTCCAACAGCAACCAAAGGTATGGAAGCCTTTCTCTAGACTTCACCTTTGAACTGGTATCTGTTCTATAAGGCTTGGTTATTCTTGGAGAAGTCCTGTGTTCCTTTTGATTTTCTACTTCTTGTACCAGTGTAAAACATTATATTTGAAAAAATGTGGTTTCTATATTCTGCTGATTTGCCAAGACTAAAGGGATCCTAAAAGGATGTTGATACCATGATCTCCTTTCAACTCTAATCTTTGACAAATACAGATCTCTATGTCATCACATCTCAGGTTTACCTTCCTTTTTCTTAATTTTATGTATTTGGTACAGGATCTCATTACTTAGCTTGGACTTGTAGTGATCCCCTGTTTCAATCTCCCCATCACTAGGCCTAGTGTCTTGCTTTTTATTAAATAGATTTGTGTGTGTAATGTTGACCCACCCATTTTATCTTGCAACCTATCTGTTGCATACATTATTTGTTTTTCAATGCTAGTGACCAGCCCTGGGACTTTGTGCATACTATCAGTTGTGTTACCACTGACCTACACTGCAGTCCCAATAAATTATTTTAGATTTAAGCACTACATGGGAATCAATCCTTGAGCTGAAGTTCCAGAGCATTCTCCTTTTGTCATTCACTGGAGCTTGTGGATAGGAAATGGAAAAGCTGTAGAGGCCTCTTCTCCCTCATCATGGTAGGAATCATTTTACATGTTGTAAAGATTGTTTATATTTTAAGAAAAAAATGGACTAAATCTTTATTTTTAAAATTTTTATATATTTTTTTCTTACTGCATTTCCTCCTTATAGATGTCCCCACTTATGATTAGTTTTCAGGGCCGTATGCTTGTGGTTGAAGATAAACTGTTGTTGATTATTTACTCCATTTAGGTAAAATAGGCATTGTGATCTACAGAATAGGTATTTAGAGTGTATCCATTAAATGTGGATAGGCTCCCAAACACACAGAAATCTTCAAAATATGTAATGTTGTAAAGTTTGTAAACTTCTCAATTAAAAATTCCAAACATTATATCATAAGCTTAAATTAAGTATATGGAAACCAGATCTCAAGAATATTTAGACAAGAGATCATGTCTGCATCTTCTACTGTGAATAACTACTATGAAGACAACAATATGTAATGTATTAATTATTATATCTGCCCTACTGACCTTTTTAAAACTGTCTCATTGCTATTTCTTTCTCATTAAAATTAATAAAGAATTAAAAAAAGAATATTAAGATGAAATTAAATTTTATGTGGAACAAACTCATAGAAATCTTGGGCAGTACTGAGTTTTAAAGCATGAGATTTATATTTACTATTTTACTTACTTAACAGTACCAATATTTATTATATGATAGTAAATTTACAGTAGACATAGGCAAAAGAAGATTTACACCAACTATAAGAACTTTCATATGAGACTATAGTTGTATCATTAACATATTATGTAATTGTGAAATATAGGTATTAAAGGCATCATTAATGTACATTCTGCACTGAAATGGCAATATGAAAAAGTATATATTTCTTTAGTAATGTTGATAAGAAATATTACTATTAAAATAATGTCCTCACTTTAGAAGACTTGAATTCTTGGGAAGGCTTTCCGTAATCTATTTTATTTCTTAAGATATATTTATACAATAAGTTGAATGTGTAAAAGTTACTTTTTCATAATATCATCAGAGCCTTAGAACAAAGCTGTATAACATTCTATGAACTAATTGGCAATTAAATTCTAACATATGTACTGTGGTGTCAACAAAATGCAGATATAAGAAGAAGGTATTATACATGCATTTGTGAACTGTTCTGCAGGGTCACTGGAAAGTAATATGGTTCAATTTCTTTTTTTATGAATATAAAACTGGATACTTAGCATTTAATAGGAGTGCTGAATTTATTTTTATATCTAATTTAAGTGATAACATATGTAAAAACTTGTTAATAAGATTTTTCTTTAGATTAAGTGAATTCAGTGGTTTGTTTCTAAGTATTGGTAGCTTGCTACTTCATTTTCCTTATTCAATAGAAAATATACATTTTAAGAAAGACTCTTTTAAAGTTGTATTGTGAGTTCTTCTAAGTCTGTTTATATTATTTTGCAGGAAGAAAAAAGTAAACAACTAAATTTTACCTGTGTGCAATATATCCTACAATTTCTCAAGGAATTTTTTTTAAATTAATTTTATTGAGAAACAAACAGCAAAGAGACATTTTTTAAACTGATTAGTAGGACAGTTTCAATAATTAATACATTGTATATTATTGTCCTTGTAGTGGTTATTCATAGTACAAAATGCAGACATGATATCCTGTCCAAACACTATTAGTACAAATCTTTCTTCACATTGAATTAAGAGAAAGTAACTGTCCTAACTATTTTGTATATATAGATACAAAATGGTCCTTCATTTATATCCCCTTTTTTGCTTAATTTTTGTCGGAGTTGGATATTCCCTTGTCATTTAAATATTGTTGGTGTGTGAATTCAGCAAAATAATCCAATATAGTCCAGTAGTCCATAATAGTAGTGGGTTATCCATAGGACTGGCAATGTCAGAAGAAGTCGTCTTGAGCCTTTTACAGTTTAGCATATTAATGTGGCTTTACTTTTCTTTTTTTTTTTTTTTTTTTTTTTTTT
>PVKA01040119.1:0-18981 GCA_004027165.1 Ctenomys sociabilis | reverse complement strand
TAAGAAGAGAGTACTCCAAAATACTCAGGTTGTTTTGTTCAGTTTGGTACGGGAAATCAAAGTCAGGACCTTGTGCCTCGGGCAGGTGCTGTGGCACTGAGCTATTTCGCCAGCCCTAAAATACTCATGACTAATATGAATTGTGACATCATCAAGCAAAGGCCAGGCACTGTGGTTTTTATAATCCTGACACATATGTGTTAAGGGTAAAATAAAACATTGGATTATTATGAGTCTTCTGGAAATAAAACTCAGAATATTTCAAACATTGAATATGATGCAAAATTGTTTCCTTTTCTACTCACTGATATAGATAAACACATTTTCTGGATTTTTCATATATAGAGATAGAAACAGGAAGAGAATTTATACTGAACACTCCCTTATTCTTTCTTTCTTTATTTTTTTTGTCTTTTTTGAGACAGGGTCTCACTATGCAGTTCAGGCTGGCCTTAAGCTCACTTTGTAGCTCAGGCTGGTCTCGAACTCACAACAATCCTCCTGCCTCAGCCTCCCAAGTGCTGGGATTACAGGCATGCGCCACCACGCCCAGCTTGAACACTGCCTTATTCTTATAACAGCAATATTTACCACAGATATATGAGTTAATGCAAAACAAAAGCCCATTTCACTAAGAAATATATAATTCAAATAAAATGTAATTAATGTGTTTTAATTTTAAAGAAATACAAAATGTATCACTAAGATGTTTTGGCTTAATGCCTACTGAAAAAAGTACAACAATGATGTACGATTCTTTTAACATTTTAATATTTTAGGGGCCAGGGAGATGGCTCAGTGGAATAAGCACTTCCCTGGCAAGCTCAAGGGCCTGAGTTCAATCCCCAGTTCCACCGAAAAAAAACCAATTTAACATTTTAGATTGTCATAGTCATATGAAATTAAAAAATAAGAATGAATATCTACATCTTAAAAAGTTCTCTTTTATTTTATCTTTGTGGTGTTGGGGGCTAAAGCCAGGACCTTGTGCCTGAGAGGCAGCGCTCTGCCACTGACCACACCTCAGTGCTAGCACAGATGTGTCTAAGGTAACATCAAGGGACTCAGATGCTATAGTGTTTATTTTCCTCTGTAGGCCCTTAAAGGACAAGCTAATTAAAAAAAAATTCAATTTCTGTGATATTAACTTAAAATGGAAAATGCTACAGATCAACTTTTTTGTTTTTGTTTGTTGATACGGGGTCTTGCTGTATAGCCAGGCTGGCCTATGTAGCCCTGGTTGGCTTCAGTTAGTGGAGATCTTCCTGTCTCAGCCTCCTGAGTGCTGAGATTACAGGTGTGCACTACCATAGCCTGATAGAGAGCAATTCTTAAAATGCATAAGATTGTCTGTGGGGATATTTGAGCAGGCCAGAGTGAAGATCCCTGACCTCGCGCTGTCTGGGGCCTGCTCTTGCCTGTGGGATTTCAAAGATAGCTGACCTCAAAGCTTCTGGGAAGGCCTGGGAGAAGCTGCCTCACTCTGCGTCAGCATGGGAAGCGTCGTGGGAACTTCCCACCAGGCATTCTCCCAGTGAATACTCATCTTTTTTCTTCGGGAAGCTGCATGCAAATGAAGCCTCATGGTCCACGCAGGAAAGGAGGGAACTGAGTGGCAGTGAGTCCCGGAGTAGGCAGAACAGTGGGCCACCTTTCCCTCAGACCCAGTACTGGTGCCCCCGGCTGCAGTGGGAAGGAGAGGAGAGGAAGGACACACAGATGGAGACATGGGTAGACCCACAGAAGCACTGCCTGTGCTCAGATAACGTGCCAGCCTCTGGGCTGTGGGCTCTTTGATTTCTGTATCCATCCATCCTATAACTGAACAGAGGCACCTCAGGGGCTTTCACTGCAAAGCCTGCCAGGGGCATCACTGGCCTGGTCCCTGCTTTGGCAACAGTCACACGTGTCCTCAGGAAAGTCACTCAACATCTCTGAGTTCGGGGGTCCTCATCTGTAGAATGGGGAGGTGGCCACAGACCCCAGATCCCCGCTTCTCCAAGCTGACCCTAAAACCCAGCCTGTTCACTCTGTCCTTGTCCTTGAACTTTCACTCCAGAGGCATCCAGCGTCCATCCAGGAGGAAGGGAGGCTGCACAGAGGCCGTGAGGAAGACTCGACAGAGGGCTGCTGCTTCCTGCTGCTGCCTATTTCCCTGCCTCCTCGGTCACCTCTCTACCTGGTGTCTACCCTCGCCCTAAGCTCAGCAGGCAAGGAGCCTTCCCTGTCGTTGGCTCTTGGTTTCTGAAGTGTCTGTGTCATACACTGCTGGTTCCATGGGCACCTTCTGCTTTTCTCCTGCTCTCTGGTGCTCTGTTATGCAAGCATTGGCCAGGTCCTGGATGGTGAGGAAAGGATGCACCCTCAGGGTGGTGGTGAGCCATGCATGGATGCACTCAGCCCTCAGCTTGGGCAGAGTGAGCGCAAGGTCCTGGAGATGCAGGGGCTGGCTATTCTGCCACAGGATTCGGTCTTCTGGCACTGCACTTTGGCCAGCAAGGTGGACACCGCTCCTTCAAGGCAGAGCTGTCACTTACAGGTGACAGAGTTGTGGTTTGCCTTAAACGTAAGATGCTGAAATTGGACCCAGCCTTGGGGAGCCTAGAAGAAGGGTGTGTGGTTGGCTCTTGATCTGTCCTGAGAAATCTGAGGCTGAACCGCCTACAGTATCCTTCATGGGCAAATAGTCTTTGCTGTCCTGCAAGGACTAAAACCTCCTATTGCCTCCCTCTGGTGGGACAGTGCCCACGTGGGCCCTGCTTCTGCCTCCAGGTTCATTTTGGGTTCTTCACGTTATGAAGCACTTTCACTTTGGACCCGGCTGCAGATAATGAACTGTAGCTGAAGAGTTTTGTCTAGGTACCTTGGGCCGGGGAGGTGGCTCAGTAGAATAAGCACAGGGTCGAGTTCAATCCCTGGTTGCGGGGGTTGGGGGAGGTATCTTGGACTGCAGCAAATCTCACAAGGAAGATGTGGGCTATTTCCTATCCTTCAATCGCTCTTCATGTAATCGCGATCTTTTTGTATATCTGCTTCTCATGGCACTAACGTTGGGGTGTGTGTGTGTGTGTGTGTGTGTGTGTGTGTGTGTGTGTGTGTGTGTTTCTTAAAAGCAAAACACGAAAAGCAGATGGGGATCTAAAACTGTCCCCAGGACAAGAACTTAGAGCCAAGTCCCGAGGCCTCCGACGTTGTTCGGATGCCCCCTGGTGGCCAGCGACTGGAATGGAAGCTATAACTACAGTTCTACAACCAGGTTAAGGGTGGATATCAGCGCTATTTTTTTCAAGTTTATGAAATGTAGTTTTATTAATGAACAGAAGTGCTTGCCTTCCAGACGCACTGTGCCTAAATAAATAAAATCTCAGCATCACTGAAGCACACAAATGCACAGTTTTACAGGGTACAATACAAAGTCAATTTCGATGATGTCTTGTATTTACTAAAAATCTAAGACTATGATTGGTCTCTACATAATCATTCTGATTAAAGAGAAAAGTAGAGCACAATTATTTCATAGGTTTTGGGATGATAATTTGAGAGGATTTTGCTTTTAAAAGATATTAAGATGCATCACCAATCAAATCACACCTTCTGCAACATCACACCATGGAAGAGTACTTAGGTCAAAAATAAAAGCAAAGTGCCTGATGAAGGCTGTATTCTTTCTTTCCCCACATTGTACTTATTTCTATTTTTGGCATGAATTATTAACCTTTTCCATTAAAAGAAAATTCGCAGGTGATTCTAACGTGCAGCTAGGGCTGAGAGACCCCGTTCCAGGGGATTTTACATAACCAATGAATGGCTTTCTTTGAGTCATTCATGACACATATTTACTGAGTGTCCACTAGAAGCTAAGCAATAGGTGACAGCCACAAAAAGACCAGCCCCTGTCCTTGGGTAGATTACAGATATTAGAGAAATGAGCATGCATTTTCAAGCAGTAGGGCCAAGACCAGGGTCACCTGGGCTTGTCAGGGTCAGCAGCAGCCCGGTGAGGTGCTGGCTTTTGGAGGGAGCCCATGGGGAGATGGAGGAAGCAGCCTCGACAACCAGTGCCTGGGTGATTGGCAATGATTGTTAATTCCACTGGGGGTAACTTAGAATATGCTAAAGGAGGAAACGTGTGGCTGTCGGGGCAGCAGGAGGGATGTAGGGGAGGAAGGTTGAGGAGATGAGGTGCCGAACGTCAGTGGAATGTCACATTAAACAGAAGGGGAAGCACAGCCCTGGCCCTGGCAAGCAGGTGGTAAAGGCAGACAAGGCCAGGGGGTAATGAGGGTGGGAGTTCTTTTGCGCCAGAGCCATTCACAGCTGGGAAGTTCTCTGCGATGTTAGGGGCAGAGAAAGTTGGAGCACCTAGCAGAGCAAGGAGTGTGACTGGGCTTCCGTGACAGGCTCATGGCCCCATGAGGAGTAGAGGTTTCTGAGACAGAAAGTCAGAATCGTGTGGGAGGTTGTATTGGTAACTGAATTACCATTGAGTGTTTCATTGGGGACCACATAAGGCAGACTTGTGTACTAAAATTTCTATCCTTTTTTTCTTTTTTGTGCTTGGCTCAGCCTGCCCTGCTTGCGGGGCTGGCGCTGCATGTAGTGCCGGGGATTGAACCATGATTCCTGAGCTTGCCCAAGGTTCTGGCAGGAGCAAGGAACTGCATTATAACAGAAGATGAAGGATGCAGCTGCCTCCAGCTCTCCAGGAATATAGTCTAGGGAAGGGTTTCAGATGAAACAGGGCAATGGAGTCATGACGATGAAACAAACGCCACAGCATAGCTACACAAACGTATGTTTAGAAAGGTGAGGAGAAGAGGCTAGGCCTGGTGCACGGGCCTGCAATCCCAGCACTTGGGAGGCTGCAGCAGGAGCATTGCCATGACTTTGAGGCCATGCTGGGCTACATAGTGAGTTCAAGGCCAGCCTGGACTACATAGGGAGACTCTATCTTGAGAAAAAAATGGGCGTGGGGAGATGGCTCAGTGGAATAAGTACTTCCCTGGCAAGTGCAAGGGCATGAATTCAATCCCCAGTTCTGCCAAAAAAAAAAAAAAAAAAAAAAAAGAAATGAAAAAAGAAAAGAGAAGTGTGAGAAGAGAGGAAAAACATGACACCCCTCACAACTGAGGAAATCTGAGCAGACATGATACTTGAACCACATTGGGAAGAACTAACTGGATTGTGATAGCCTTAGCCTATCAAAAGGAAGGCTCTAGCTGGAAGGGCAGGATTGCAGGGTGTTTATTTCCTTCATATCCATCTTCACTGAGCACACTGCTAAATGCTTCGTGAGATACAGAAATGTGAAAAGGGTTCACCATGAAAAGGAGACACACGCACCACAGGGAGGGGGGTGATACTGAGTCCTGCTATGGAATTAGACACAGTATTGTGAGCACCAGAGATGAAGCCACTGCCGCAGGCACTGCAGCTGAGTGCAGGGCGGAGGGAGAGAGATGAGAGGCACATCCTTTCCAAGCATAAAGTGGGAAAGGCAAAATCGAAGCTTCCCCTCACCGCCACCCCACCACCCCCAATTCCGTACCTCTGCCTGGTATGGCTACCATAGGTGGTCTGGTGTGGACTCCCCCAGACTTCATTCCGTGTGTGTACATGTGAACAGGCATGGACAGGAATACACAGTTCTTGGTCACTGTGGGTTCTACATAAATGGTAATGTTCTGAATGTTTTCTCCAACTTTTTCTCATCCTGGTCTATTTAGGGAAGTTTGCACACCAGCCTGCTTAGATACAACTCATTATTCTTAACTAGTTTTCCACAGTATGGTGCATCTTAGTGACTTAACTATTCCCATTTGATCAACCGTAAAATGGGCATCTCATTAAAGCTCTACTCGACTTGTACACCAGTGACAACAACAATAAAATCCAGTCTGGGCTTGGTATGTGGAGATTTGTCTGGAGCCATCTGTCGGGAGAACCATGGTCCCATCCCAATCCCAAGCCCTGAGGCTCTTCTAGGTTTTGAATGAAAGGGAAGCTGGGGGCTCTTGAAGATGAACCCAGCAAAGGCACCATGAGAGCAAAAGAATCTTACTAAAACCTTCCCCAAAGGGCTGGTGACAATTGATTTAGTGACCATCTGCCAAGGAAAGAAATACCATGAGCTCAAAAACCATGGCAGCCTGCTGGGGAGGGTGCAAGCTCCTGGCAGCCAGGGGACTAAATGGTGCTTTGATCTGAATCTGCCTCCTGGTCCACTCATTGTGACAGAACTTGAAGAACAGTCATAGATGTGTGGGCTGGGAACAGGAGATCAGGATGAAGTGCTTTGTATAACTAAGAATTAAGAAATGAAAATTGGGGCTGGGGAGATGGCTCAGTGGAATAAGCACTTTCCTGGCAAGCACACGGGCCTGAGTTCAATCCTTGAAAAAAAAAAAAAAGAAATGAAAATTAAGACAAGATACCAACTTATAAGATAACTGGTAAGACGATGTGTTGTCTATAGGATGAAACTTCCACAACCCCACTTTTAGGAATTATCCTGAAGAACAGGGAATAAGAAAGCCAGGAAACTTTTCTTTTGCTTAAACCAAGGAATGAAAGGATCCCTAGGGCATGATTCTCTGGTAGTTATCTCCCAAGTTCCCAAGTATTGAGCTGAAATCGATGCACTTAGAAACTGGCAGAATCCCACAACAGGCTTCTCCGCATGCACCGGAGCCATCCTTGCCATGGCTGGGAGAGCCCATTTATTCAGCCTCCACTTACTTTCAAAACCAAATCAAAGAGTAATACCACATCCTTGGGAGAAAAAAAGCTTCAAATGCCACCATAAAAAACTCCAATGATGCAGGAGTGATGATTTCCATCACTGCTGCAATTTACCTGACAATGTCACCGAGGCACGACAGAAGGAGGTGACAATGACTTTCATTGTATTTGCTTTTGTAGGCACTGTCTCTCTCATGACTTGCATTGCAACATTATCATTTGGCAAGTGTTCCTTCCTCCCTCCCGATAAGCAGTGCAATGCCAGTTTGCAGGAGCTGCAGGATAGATTCAGTATCTTACCTCAGATTTATTCCAGTTCTGTGACTCTGGGCTTCAGTTTTATGTAGGAACCTTTAATTCTTTTTACATTTTATTAGTGCATATTAATATTCCATGGTGATGGGGTTTATTTTGGAGGGTTAGCATATGCATTCTATAGGCATCTTTGTCATTCCATCCCCTAGGGACACGCCACGGTCCTCTACACTGCTAAGAATAGGCAGGGGCAGGTTCCCTTGTGGGCAGGGCAGGACATGGCCGAGGGTGGTGGGCTCACGCTAAGAAAAAGCAGGGAATGGCCCTATCTGTAGTTCCTGGAGTCCAGTCACCCCTGACTTTTGTTGGGCATTTGCTCCAAAATGAAAGATGAGTCCTTGATTGTGCGTTCTGCTATAGTCTTGAGAGAATCTCAGTATTTCTAAGGACATCTCTGGAGCAGCAACAGCTTGGCAGTTGGGAGCAAAGTGCAGAGAGTTGGGATACTTCTCAGGCCTCCCCACCCGCGGTGAAAGAGCTGCCTTGGGGTCTTTTGAGTCCATGGCAAGTTCCCAGGTCAGAAGTGGACCAGAGGCTACTGCCTACATGGGCTGATTTCCATCACTGGGACTTTCAAGCTTGGCATGATGGTGCACACCTATAATCTTAGCACTCTGAAAGCTGAGGCAGGGGGTGGGAGATCACCGTATGTTTGAGGCTGGCCTGGACTACATAATGAGTTCCAGGCCATCCTGAACTATACAGGGAGACCCTATCTCAAAAACCAAACAAATATAGAATTTTAGGATGTAAAATACAGACAACATAAAAGTTACTGATTTATCCTTTTTTTTTTTTTTTTTTTTTTGTATTTTGGGACAGCTTCTATAGGGTCTATAGGATCTCACTGTGTAGACTGGACTCATAGTGATTCTCCTGTTTTCAGCCTCCCAAGTGCTGGGATTACAGGTGTGCACCATCATGCTCAGTCTCAATCACAGTCTCAGCATGCCCTGGGGGCAAGGCCGGCATGGTAGGCCCAGGAATGGAACTCCTAGCCCCTGCATCTGCCTTAGTAGATGCTTTACTCCCCTGGTCTATTTGGCCAGCCATGATTTATCCATTTTTAAGCGGACACCTCAGAGGCCTTAAGTACATTTTCACTGTTGGATAGCCATCAGTGCTCCCCAAATCCACAACTTTTCATCTTGCGAAACTGAAACTGTACTTGTTAAACACCAAGTCCCCATTCCCCACCGCAGCCCCTGGCAACCACCACTTTCCTGTCTGCCTCTGCGAGTCTGCCTGCCGGAAGGTGCCTGATAATTTAAATTTCCAGATCCTTACTGAGTCTTTTGCCTTCTTCAAAGTGAAGTCTTTCCTACTGCTGTCTAAACAAGTTTCTAGGACACTCTTGCATGTCTGATTTTCCAGTTGAGCTTTCCTGTCAGCTTATGACATTTTATATAAAAAAGAACCAGTTGGTTATTTTGATTACACTGAGTAGCCATTATAAAAGTATGACAATGTCAGCTTCAAAAGCTATAACTTATTAAAGCAGATAGTCTATTTTTAAGTCACGAAACTCTATTGCCTCAAAAGTAAAGAAATTTTTTCCAAATAAATACATTGACCATTGACTTATGATGGGGCTCTATTCTAATAAACCAATCATAAACAAAAACATTTTAAATTAAAAATGCATATAATACACCTATTAACCTATGAGCATCACAATGTAGCCTGATTACAATGTTTGCAGACCACTAGTAAGATCACATATGCAAACCCCATATTATCCTCTTCCCCACCTTCATTGTCTTCTTCAAGCTTCCCTACTGAGCAGAGAGAAAAAGGTTCTTCTTTTTAGCTAATGTGTTTTGGAGATAGCTTGTTACCTATATTCACGGACCAAGAATAGGTAGCCCTTCTGGGCTCTCCTTGATTTGCATAATAACATTACAAACAACACCTAAAGCCTTTGGGGTGCTGTGAGTAGAGTCCTCCTGCCCTGTGGAGACTCTAATTGTGCACTGAGCCAGGTTAGCATCCCAGAGGTGTTTGAGTAAAGCGAAAGGTGGTTACTGTCGAGGAAGAACTGGCTACCACACCACAAGTTACGTTCTGTGAGTTTAACTCAGGTCATCCCCATTGAACTGACAAGCAGTAAGCTGTGCAGGGAGAAGAGAGAAACAGCTGGATTCTTGGGGGCTTATTGAATGGTGGCTCTGAGGAAATTTATTCATAGTGACCCAGAAAGCTACTGTCATCCACCAGAGGATATGAGGCCACTCAGAGCAAACCTCAGTCTGAAAACACATAGGGAGCTTGACTGATGCCCCTTCCCAAGAACAGCGATGAAATTTAGCTTCCCCGAGGTCAGCAGGGCCTGCCCCTCCACCTGCTGATGCCCATAGTCCAGCTCCTTAGCAATGGGGCACTCTCTGGGTGACAACCCTGGAGACTGCCGCTGTGAGAAGCCACAGTCCAGCCTGTCCCCGACACATGCACAGATGTGCTCCTACAACAGGCAGGTGTACGCAGACTCAGGAAAATGTTTTCGTGATGTCTCCTCCATTCTAAGTGGGGCTTTTCCTGTATTAGCATTTCTGAAGTTTGATACATTCATTTTTGATTAGTATACTCATTTAAAGTGGCGATACTTGTTTTTGCAAAGGCAGGGCTGTTACTAAAACCATGGCACATTTACCCTGGCCTCGGAGGAAGCCTTGCTCTCAGAGGGCCTGTGTTGGAGGTGGCTGTACCTCCTGCAGGCATGGAGTCACCAGCCTCGGGTCAGCCACCCACAGAGAAGCCAGCGTTCCCCTCCCCTACTCCCTGCCTTTGGAGTGGGCAGGTTCCTGATTTCATGCACAGAAAGACCATGTTGTAATGTGTGGTGATTTAAGGTTAGCTGGCCAACTATGATACAAACATACAAAAATCTGCTTATTTTTCTTTATTGGGGATTAAAGCCAGGGACTTCACAGTGAGCTACATCCCCAGCTCCTCTTGCCCCTTTAACTTTATACTTTGAGAAAAGGTCTCCTTAAGCTGACAACTTGCCTAGGCTGGGCTCAAACTTGTGATGCTCCTTCCTCAGCCTCAGAGTGCTGAGTTGATAAGCACACACTCCTCCATCCAGTTGAAGAAAGCATTTTTATAACTTGTTTTTACAACCAACTTAAATTTTAATTAAGTCTATTATTTATAGTTTTATGTTATTAGTCAACTTAGGGAAGTAAAACTTGTATTATTTATAATCATAATTGACTGAAATGAGACTCATTGGGTTTAAGCCATCTAGCTAGAGAGACGTACCTATTTGGAATGCAGCACTAGTAGTAAACTCAGTAACTATGATGAAAGTAATTTAGAAGCAATGACAGCCGAAGAGTTTCCTCCAGACTGATTCAAAAGTGCAATCCTTCACGTATGACCAAGATCGGCTTTGATGAATGCAGAAGTACCAAAACTTCAGTGTGTTATTTGCGGAAGTCACCCAGCTAATGAAGCAAGGCTGCCATCAAATGTAGGTGACATTTACATGCAACTCATAAAGAAAGAAGTTCACCACCAAAAGAGTTATTTGAAAAAAAGAATATTGAATTAAAAAGCCGACAGAAGCAGATGTTCAATAATTCATATATAAACTCTAAGTAATACTTTATAGACTTCTTGCAAGGTAACACTTTGTATGACTAAGATGGAAAAATAAAATTGCAGAGATAGTAGCAAAAAGCTTCATAAAAAATATTTGCTTGGAAATGATGGGGGAATCTTTTTTTTTTTTTTTTTTTTTTGTCTTTTTGAGACAGGGTCTAACTATGCAGTTCAGGCTGGCCTTAAGCTTACTTTGTAGCTCAGGCTGGTCTTGAACTCACAACAATCCTCCTGCCTCAGCCTCCTGAGTGCTGGGATTACAGGCCTGTGCTACCACGCCCGGCTTGATGGGGGAATCTTGAGCAAAGAAAACAGTGTAAAGAAGACCACATGAATCAGGCCAGGTATGACGAGTGTATACACTGTAACCCCTGCACTTGGGAAGCAGAGGCAGGAAGATTGCTGTGAGTTCAAGGCCAGCCTGAGGTACACAGTGAGACCCTGCCTCCAATAAATAAATAAATAAATAAATAAATAAATAAATAAATAAATACATAAATAGAAAAGAAAACCAAGATAGCATTAAGCCTACTTTCCCAAGGACTAGAACTCAGTGTATTCAAAAACTGGCTAAGCATGGGAAAGAACTATGTGTGATATAAATAAAGCCAACAAGCTTTTTAAATGCAAGCTGGTTGATAACACTAATAAGGTGATTCTTTCAATGTATGGTTGTGTGATTTGACCCAATGGGGACACAGTGGTAGGATGCTTTTCTTTCTCCCTCTAACTTCATGACCATCCCTGCAACTAACTCATAATTGTGTAAAATGATGGGTCAGACCGTCTATGTGGTTTGGAGACTAGATCTGAGACAGCAGTATGCTCTGATATACAGGTGTGGTCAGGATGCATTCTGGAGTAGTTGTTCCAGAGAAAAGCGCCAGGCCAGAGTGGAAGCCCACATGCTGCTCCTGTGTTGAAAAACTCTCACTGTAACAACAAAATCAGCTGCACTGATAGCATCTTAAAGATGCAGTAAAAGTAGTGAGCTGTATACAGGATTATTTGTGACATTGAAGATTAGACTATTTCTGAATCATATAGAAACTGATTATAGGGGCCAGGGAGATGGCTCAGTGGAATAAGCGCTTCCCTGGCAAGTGTAAGGGCATGAGTTCAATCCCCAGTTCCACCCAAAAAAAAAAAAAAAAAAAAAAAACAAACTGATCATAAACAATTGTTGCTATCTGACTGGGAATGGTAATTGCTGAGCTGAAAATTTTATGGAGAATGAACTGCAGACCAGTGCTTGGCATTTCTTCAAGCTAAAAAACTAACTTGGTCCCAGTTCTTAAAGATGTAAGTATAGTAGCCAGAATTGCACATTTTTCTGATATTTTCAAATTCTTAGTATCTAATGCAAAAAAAGAAGGAAGTGTAGCTGGGGAGATAGCTTAGCGGAAGAAGTACTTGCCTGGCAAGTGCAAGGTCCTAAGTTTGATCCCCGGTACCTCCCTCCAAAAAACAATGAAGTGTCTAGGGAGGGGGTGCTGGGGATCAAACCCTGGGCCTTGTGCATCCAAGGCAAGAGCTCTACCACTGAGTCACATCCCCAGCCCAAAATATGTATTAAACTAGCAGAGAAAACCAGACATCCTGGTATACACATGTAAGCCCAGCCACATGGGAGGCTGAGGCAGGGGGATTGCAAGGTTCAGGCTATTTAGCGAGACCCTGCCTCAAAATAAAAGACCGAAAAGGGCTAGGAATGTAAATTCAGTAAGACACCCTGGGTTCAATCCCCAGTATCATACACTCACAGAAAAAGAAGAAAATAAAGGAGTGACATAAATGAGTTTTAGATAGAAAGAACTGAAGTTCTTACAAATGGCTCCCTATGGCATGCCTGTGTCACGATCTCACAGTTGTCAACATGGATAAAGACCTTGACACTGACCACCTGCACAAGGTTCTTATGGAATGATCTAAAACTGGCCAGCAACCTGTCGAGGCCACTGTGTGAGAGGAATACTGGACTCACTGGAGACCTGGCTGGAGGCCTATAAAGTTCTTGGACAGTTTAAAAATATTTATTGATGTGTTTAAAAAATTTTTCATTTTGAAATATAACTTTTACACAAGTGCGTAAGACAGGAATGAGGGGCTCGACAATGGATTCCAAAATGATCACCTATGGAATTCCGGCCCAGATCAAGCTTAAAGACGAGTCCAGTTGTTCCCTCACCCCACCTCTCTTCTCCAGCTTTTTCGAAAGGCACTGCACATGTGCTGGCAACTCTGCGGACTCTGTCAAGGTGCTCTGCAGACCCCTGAGCCCTGCCTCTGCGGCTCACTCCTCTCCTGCTCCGTATCCCGCACACTCTGGCTGCTTTCGCCTACCAGATTCACCCCAACTCAGCGAATCTTCCATGGTCCCACTGGAGTCTCCTTTCTGTGATACAGGGTGACTAGGAAATGCTCGTAAGGAAAAAGCTGGGCTAGTAGGGGCACATGTCGTTTGTTCCCTCTTTCTGGCCTCCATCCTTCCATGCTTCATGTCTTCTTGAAAACTGTTTAATTCTTTTGTCTGTTTTCTGCAGGGGAGGGGATTTGCTTCAGCTATGAAGACAAATCTGGCTCCTGTTACATCTCAGCCTAGCGCAAAACTTCTGAAACCTGGATTATATTGACCTTGGTTTTCATTTTGTTCTCTTCTCCTTAGCCACTGAACAACAAAAAGTAATAATTTGTGTATTTATTTTGGCCGATAACATGACCATTTCATGTTTTGAAACTAGTAGTTATTCTTTTTGGCTGGCTCAGGCTGCCTTAAAGGCAGGTCTGGCGCAGCATATGGAGGTGGGGATCAAACCGTGGTCCCCTGAGCCTGACTGAGTCTGCCCAAGCAGGTGCTTTAAACAACTGAGCTAACACGCAAGCTCCCAATAGCTATTCATTTTTATCAAAGATATCTTGTCTTCTACTTAAGTATATAGTTGGAAGGCCAGCAGAATAGCTCAGCAGATTAAGGTGCCTGTTTAGGCTCATGTAGCCAGTGTGCTGTGCTGGCCCCGCCCCTAGGGCACTCTGAAATAGTGACTGAAACTGGGCATGGTGGCATGCACGCCTATAATCCTAGCTCTTGGGAGGCTAAACACAGGCGGATCACTAACAGTCAGATCTATGTAGTGAGACCCTGTGACCCTGTACCAAATACATAAAAAATAAAATAAAATAAATATACAGTTGGAAACTACTCTTCCACTAACAATCCAATTTTTAAAATAACTGAAATACTGACCAGTCCTTTGTATTATATGCCTTTTGAGAAGTTCTATAGCTCAAGAAATCAAAATATTTTTTCAGAAATAAATGCTGGCCTTGTAATGACCAGCATTGGATATACTGCCCATGGGAGACCAAGTTACAGGAATTACAGAGCTTTTATTAATTAGCTGGCGACCAATGTGCTTCCCTTTCCCATCTGGGAAAACACAAAAGGCCCAGTTCTTTGTTCCCTACCTGCTTTTCTAGTTTCTTTGTTGCTATGGAAACTGAGCAGGAATGTGGTGCCCCCTACATCATATGGGTGTGGGGTCATGGCAGAGACATGATGTCCCTATGTCCTATAGGTGTGAAGTCTCCCGCGGAGGGATTTATGGCTAAGTGTGGGCAAACAGTCTATCTCCTACTGCCCTTAATTGGTCCTGTCTCCTTATCTCCTACGTGTTTGTCAAGTTCTGACGGAGCAGGGTAAGGAGTGAGGGGTGGGAGTAATTTAGGCAAGGCCACCTCTATGTAAATACTCCAGGTAGGGGCAAACTAAACTGAATCCTGCCTCAGTCTCTCCTACTTCCTAAGGTGAATAGGGTTTTACACTAGACGCCATCCCTTACAGCCTCAGCATTTACAGGATTGATGGATTTCACAGTTGGGTTGAGGACAAGGACCACACAGATGGCCATATGGCAGCAAAGCCGAAGGTGAGCAAGTACATAAGAATGGAAAATACCACCTTCTCATGGGTGAGGAAATCCAGGCCTAGGAGGTCCTTTGCTCTAAGATGTCACTGTCACTGTCAGAACGGGAAGGTGGGGGCCCCAACTCCTGACTGCCCTCTCTGCCCACTGCTCACCCACCCACCCACCTTGGTGATGGGACTTTCCCTACTGTCCTATTCATAGGAAATGTCCACAGTGGGTAAATCTACAGACAAAGTGGAATGCTGTTGTCCAGAGGCTGTAGCTTTGGAATGAAATGTGGTAGCTACAGCTGGACCTAGAGCAAACTGCTGGTTTCATTTCTAGACCTTTATTTTTATAATTTTGTCACTGCAAGAATGTTACATAAGTAGAACCACATAACACATAATCTTTGGGATTTCCGGCCATGTTCAGCAGGCTTAAATGCAGAAAAAGGGACAAGGGTGCCGGGGTGGAGGAAAACTGCTCATGCCACAGCATCCAGGAATCAGAGAGAGGAAGGAGTGTAGAAGGAGCCCCCAAGGTCACACCCCACTGACCTCTCTCTGCACCCTCCTAATGGCAGATCAGCTGCAGTGCCTCTCAGAGTGCAGCCCTCTTCCAAAAGCACTGCCTCCGAATGCATAAGACTCTGGGGACATCTAGATATAAACTGCAACAGTCCTCTTGGCTAAATACCCAAGAGTACAATTATTGAATTGAACAGCTACTCCATGTTTAATTTCATAAGGAACTGTCACCCCCACCTTACAGAGTGGCGGTGGCATTTTACAGGAAAGGCCCAGGTTCTCTGCATCCTCGGCAGCATTTGTGGTTGACACGATTTCTGTTTTCATTATTCGGTTGTGTGTACTGTGGTGGCTTTAATTGGCATTTCCTTAGTGGCCAACGATGTAGATATCTTTTCATGTCCATTATTTGTCTTCTATGCATACTGTGCAGTGCAGTGTCTAGTTGTGTCTTTTGTCCATTTTCTAACTGTTTTACTGTTGAGTTTTGAGAATTCTGTTTTATAGCCCTTTGTCAGACTCATAGTCCGCAGATATGTTCCCTAAGCCTATGATGTGTCTTTTATCCTCTTAACATAGGGTCTTCCTAAGAGGAAAGGTTGTACATTTTGATGAGGTCACACTTACCCTTTTTATTTTTCTTTTATGGATCATGCTTTCAGTGTCAATTCTAAGAACTTTTCGCCTGCCCCTAGGATCTGACTATTTTCTTAAGATTTGATAAATTTACATCTGTGACTCATTGTGAGTCCATTTCTGCATAAAGCATGAGACTGTACTTATGTTTTTACTTATGCATCTCCTACACTCCAATTTGTTGAAAAACACTATTACTCTTCTATCACACTACTACATTTTAAAAACATCAAAACATCATCCACCTCTGGACTTTTGATTCTGTTTCATTGATCTATGTGTCTATTCCACTAATACTAAGTCTTGATAGTGTATGTTTGTTTTTTTTAAGTGTCTGCATTAGTTTTCTACAGTGGTTGAGAACCATTGCTGGGGCTATGAAAATGTCCCAAGAGATTGACTAGTTATTTTTTAGAATCCAGAGAGGTAGAGTGAGCCTGTGCTGCACTGAGACCCCGAGGGCCTGTCTTGTCATGGCTCCTATGTAGATGCTACCCCACAGCCTCACATGGTCATGGGTGGGGCTTTTAGAGGTGGCTGGATCTAGGGTGTGTGCTGCTGCGATCACAGGTGCGGTGCTGGGACTGGTTCCTGGTCCCATGCTGGGATTGAGGCTGCCCCACTCCAGGTTTGAGGGCTACACACTTTAAAGCTTGGAAAGACACCAGGGTCAGAAAGGGGGTCATTGCTTGTCCCTGTTGCTTATGCCTTTTGCCTGCCATGAACTGTTAATGGCCTTCTGCCATGCCATCCTGCCTTGGAGCCAGCCCACTGTGAACAGAATCTCTGAAAGCTGCGAGTCATATCAACTTTTCTCCCTTTAACTTTGGGTGTCAAGGTATTATGTCTTAGTAAAGAGAAAACTAAGACACTTGTAGACATCCATCATCAGGTGTGACCAGATGACCTGGCCCAATTTTTCTCATCTAGGAAGCCGTTTAGCCTACTGCCCCAGCCCCATCATACGCTTGTGAGTGAAGAAGGAAATATAGGCTCTATCAAGACTAGATGACAGCGCAGCTCAGATGGAAAGGGTTATGATTTCAGGATAAAGAAAATGAAGTGTGAGGAGATTAAGATCCTCCCTACCCATAGTCCCCTTCTATCTGACTTGGTGGCATCTGACAGAAAGCCTCACACTTCATTCAGAGCATACTCACAGACCCTGTGCTCTGTGGGTGCTGTGAAAAGCCCCTGAGATGCAAGCACACATATGAAACGCTCTCTGTCCTTAGTGTTTTCCAATTTCGTGTGAACATATTTCATTTTTCAGAAGTTAAGTCAGTTCTCATTAGATTTGTGCTGAGGACTCCTTCAGAATTCTTCCAAGCAATGTGGATCCATGCAGTAATAAATCACCGCTGCGACATCTCTGTGAATCACCAGCTGTACCCCCAGACTTCACGGGGCCTCACACTAAGGTAAAGCCAAAGAGTTTCCCTTGAAAGAACTAGAAATAACCCAAGGCTCACTTGCTTGCAACCCCTTCCCAGCCATCCCTGACCACACTCTATCGTTTCTGTGCCATCCACTTATTAAAACAAAAGCACACCATGCAGGCAATCTAGAGTCCTGTGCAGTGAATTAAAAATGTACTTTTGTTTTCCTAAGATGGCGCAGAACCTTCTAGAAGAAAACACTCCTGAGGACTAGCCTTCTTCTGCTGTGTGCACACAGGTCTCATTTCAGTGTGGCTCCAGACTCCTAGAGGTGCTGCACAGGGGCTGGCTTTGATGGTCAGAGGAAGACCAGGTATGCCCCACCCCTCTGGACAGCCTGCACTGAAGAAATCTGCAGAACCTCTAATATTATGAAATCATTCTGCAAAGTAGTCCATGCTATGTGGTGCACTTAGATTGCAAAGCATGAAAGCAAAGCCAAATGTACAATAGCATAACATGCTTCAGTGGAGGAAAATCAATATCCAGTTTCCAGTCAAGCAGCTGGAGACACCAGATCCAAAGGAGCAGCAGAACTGGCCCAGCCATTGGTGGGGCTCTGCCGCCCTTAGGTGGCTGAAGTCTTGCTCTGACAAAGCAGCCAGGATTCAGGGGCAGAGAGGGGGATTTCTGCAACAGTGCAGCAGATGAATGGATTAGAGAGATGGGTGGATTCATTCACTTGCACTTTCATTTAATAAGTATTAATTTCAACCACTTTTCCAGCCAAGGACTGTTAGGAAGTGACACGTAAGTTCTAAGATGTGAAAATGCACTGATGTTAAGTAAAGGGGCTGTCACCAGGGTAGGCCTACGCACTGCCCCAGGGGCAACCCGGGTGATCAAGCCAGGACTTCCCAAGCATGCTTTCCCTCTCAAGTGGCAAAGCTGTCTTTAGACAAGCACATCCTATAACTCACAGCTACTGAGTCAGAAGGAAAGAGGATAAGAGGTGGTAGATGCAGGTCTCAGATCTGTACTACAAGTACAGGGAAAGGCAGGTATGTGCTCTGTCTGGGTTGTGAACTGGCCTCTTATATTCTGGCATAGTCAAGTAAAGGAAAGCGTGAGCATGATATACATATCTCTCCAACTGTCCTTCTCTTCCTTCCCTACCTAAGTTTGGTAAAAAGTTAATTCTGAATTACATTAGCAACATATAATACAGCCTTGGTTGGAAAACTTTAAGGAATAAGATAATAGTGAAAAGATTTTTCGCTCAAAATCCCAGTTCTCACACAGTCCTATTTCTCTTCCTAGAAACAAGCACCTTTATCAACTTGCTGTGTTTCCTCTCAGAATGATTTCTGATGAATTCATGTAAATGCATACTAGTCCTATGATTTTACATAAATGAAAATGTTTTTCTTTACATTGTTTTTTTCCCATCAATGCTATTTTTCAATTTTAGTATATAGTTTTTTTTTTTTTTTTTTTTTTTTTTTTTTTTTTTTTTTTTTTTTTTTTTTTTTTTTTTTTTTTTTTTTTTTTTTTTTTTTTTTTTTTTTTTTTTTTTTTTTTTTTTTTTTTTTTTTTTTTTTATTTTCTGAGCATTTATTACAAGATCCCAACAGTGTTTTATTTTTTCTTCTCAACGTCCTGCTCTGCGGCTTCCTTGGCTCTCTTTGCCCGGATGCCAAAGAGCCGGGCATTGGCACGGGCCATGCGCAGACTGGCGAATGCCTTGAAGTTCTTTTCTTCCTCAGTGATGACTCTGGCCTTCTCCTTCTTGTAGACATTCCTGATGGGCATCACAGGTCCTGTCAGCTGGGTGGCCAATTTGAGTTCTTCAGCAGAGCTGTCTCCCTTTTT
>PVKA01040118.1:0-18990 GCA_004027165.1 Ctenomys sociabilis | reverse complement strand
ACTTTTTCAGAGCAAAGTAATATTAACAAGTGCATCTATTTCTGATTTTAGCTTTTCAGACAACTGGTTATCAAGACATTCTGCATTTTTTAAAACCTATTTTTTAAAAAACTGTATTGTGTTGCCTATGTATAGTACTGTCTACTAGATGTAATAAGTTTTGTACTTACAAACACTGCCCCTTTCTTAGAGATGAGTCATTGAGTAACACTGATTTAATACTTGTAGTAAAAATGCCAAACCCTGCAATACCTTGCAAGCATTTTTTTTCTTGTGCTAAAACTGAAATATTCCACAGTTAAAGTGTCCAGGTTAATATTCCAAGTTAAAGTGTATTATCAGATAATTTGCATTATGTAGATAACTTTTGTTTTTTTTATTCCACTCTTCATTTTAACTTTCATGGTAATGATGTCCTGTACTTCTGGTCAAACAGGTTGAGGTGAAGATTAACACTGTTTAAGGAGCTCTGAAAGAGTTAACATGTAAGCCATATTTCATAAGTGGGTAAAGACTTAAAATTAGGAAAAATTTCGTTGGGCATAATAATTGAACGAACAGGATAATTTGTTTTAAAATAAGGATATGCTATAGTTAGGTCTAGACTAAAAGATTTTTCAATTATGAACTATAACCAGAACTTTTGACTATTAAACATGGACTTTTCTAAATGCACGATCCAATAGTTTTATTTACTGTAGCATGTAATAGATTATTAATGTTTACTGCACCTGATGACACATTTTAAATTAGTCATTATCCAACAGCTCTAAAACTGAAATAAATTTGATACTTTTTTATAAAAAGGTCCTCCTGAGTTTTTATCTTTGGGGGAGAGTACTTTACATATACTGTGAAAATTAGATATTTCAAAAGGTTAAGAAAAAGTTATAAATTTCATTTGTAGCTAAGTTTGAATAAGTTTGGGACTGTTCCTCAAGCTTCAGAACTTAAGGACTCCTGTGAATGTTTACGGATTATTGTAAACAATAATTTCTATTTTTAGGTTCTGAATTCCTACTTAGTGCCAGTTTGGTCAGCACATTACAGCTGTAGACACAAATAATTCAATTTTTAGTTATGAGTTGGCTATTCAGGCGATCTAGAATATACTTTCATATTATTAAAACTTGCTTATATAGAACTGTTAGCCTCCATGGGTCTGCAGGGCCATTTTAAGAAAAATTTGATCAAGATTTAAAATGTTCTGGGTGTTTGTAGTCAGGTTATTCATGGAAAGACTACATATATTTTGCTATTTTAGAATTAAAAGAGTGGAAGCACAAGTTATAATTTAGTTGCTAAAACAGAACCAATAAAAATTGGTTGTTGTGATAACCTTAGGGTTACTTAAAACTTTTGCTGTAATTTGTGTTAAAAGTCTCAACATACACCAATTTTGTATTTGTTTGACAAACTTGTTATCCAGCTTTTCTTAACATTTTTTGAGCTTATATGTGTGAGATCATGTTTTTTTTTTTTTTTTTTTTTTGTACCGGGAATCAAACTCAGGACCTTGTGCTTGGCAGGCAGGCGCTTATGCCACTAAGCTGTATCTACCCTGATCAACAGAATTTGATGATGTTTATATCTGTGTGTGTATGTGTGGGGCTATATAAAGTACAGAATGCTGTGAGGTATGGAGTTAAAAAAAAAAATCCATCTTCTCTTACTGTAATACTATAGTACTGTTGTTGAAAGGATCCCATTTTTTTTTTTTTTTATGCAGAATAGGTCTATCAAAAAAAAAAATGCCTAGGGGCTAGGGAGATAGCCTCAGAATAAGCTATCTGCCTGGCAAGCCCAAGGGCCTGAGTTCAATCCCTGGTTCCACTGAAAAACAAAAAAAATGCCTACTTATCTATATTGTTAAGTTTTAAGAACTAAATACAGTTACCTGTCTATAAAGGAAGACACTATCCCAGCCTCTGTAACAAGTATTTCCCAAAAGACAAGATTTCTGTGGCACATTTTGACCCATACTATCCATGTGACACACTAGCTTGGAATTACCACTCTATTAGATGTGCTATAATGGCATTTTTTTTTTTTTAACTTAAATTTCTTTACAACCACAACCTAACTGGAAATGATTATAGGAAACTGAGGTGGAAATCCAGCCTTGAAGTAACTGCCTCACCATTTTCTTCCTTACATGTGAAGTAAAGGAGAGTGGGGAGGGTCACTTTATATCTTACCTAGTTCTAAATCAGGAAATTGATCTTATTTAGAAATGGTTGCTTTTATGTTTGTATTGGGTTGTAGGATTACACTGACTTTATATCTGGAATAAATATTTAAGGACAAGTTCTTTATTTTTCTTCTTTTTGAGACAGGGTCTCACTAAGCAGTTCAGGCTGGCCTTAAGCTCACTTTGTAGCTCAGGCTGGTCTCGAACTCACAACAATCCTCCTGCCTCAGCCTCCTGAGTGCTGGGATTACAGGCCTGTGCCACCACGTCCGGCTTTATCTTTTATTTTTCTTAACATATTAAAGATTCCGTGGTAAGATACTATAACTTGGAAATACAAGTAGAACTTTGGTAAGCTGCTTTCCTGCATGATTTCTCAGTCTTTTAACTATTGTAAACCCCCCACCCAACAACATAAACAGTTTGAAGAATCCTAACTATTCAGGTTGTATTTTGAATTAAGTGAGATAGCATTTTTTAAAAAAATGTAGTTACATTGATTCAAGACTGTCATGAAATGATAGAAATTGTAAAAGTTGTAATAAAAAAGGACTACTCCTATGTTAGTTTTTAACTTCAATGTTGTAACGCATCGTTAGTTTGGTAAATTAAATCCAGGAGCCAGCACCAGTTTTTGTACTTGCAGAATTTGTGTAATGGTAATGTTACAGGCAGCCGAGTTCGATAGAAATATTATAGGGAGTGAGATGGCCAGGCCCTCAAGGAGACAAGATGGTAGACAAAGTGACTTTACAACTGGGAAGAGACAGACACTCCCGAACGGACCGCACCCCAAGACCTAGGCAAAAGAGGAAACAGCTACATACTTTCCTAGGGAGGGACATCAGGGATTGATACTCTAAATACCTATCGATCACCTTGAAAGAGCCCAAATCAGTTACTAGCCCAACCCCCAACAGGAAGAGACCCTGTCCTGTACTCAGGCCCCCTAGTTGCATGACTCACTTCCTCATTTGGTACTGGATTGAATCAATTTACCTGAGCAGTGGTGCTTGTAATCTCATTGGCTGACCATAGTTTTGTTCCACCTCCTGCCCACCTAAGCGAGTTCTCATGTCTTCTCCACCACCTTATACCCGCCTCACCACATGGTTTTCCTCTATAAAAATCCTGGGAAGAGACAGCTTCCGGGGAACTACCTGCTCGGGGTCCCCTTTCTGTCCCTCTCTGGGGCAGGAGCTTTCTACAATAAATCTGTTCTGCTCATAACCTCCGTTTATTCCTAAAATTCAGTCTTCCATTTTAGAGAACACAAACTCATCCAGGTCAGGTCAGGAGATCATTTTTCCCTATTTCATTTGGAGGTTCCCTATATCATTTGGAGGTCACCCACCTTTCTCCTTGTATCAGTAAGACACTAAAAATGAAAACTATGCTTTTTGCATGAGTGACAGAGGCAGAGAACACCTTTAGCTCTAGAAGGCACTTGAGGGTATGTGAGTCTGCCTTCTTCCTTCTCTTCCCCCTCTCTTTTTACCTTGCCCCACTCGCTCCTTTCCCTTCCCCTTCTCCTTCCCCACTTTCTAGGCTGGGTTTTGAAGCCAGGGCTCTTTGGGTAGGCTGGGCAGTGCTTACCACTGAGTCCTTAGCCACTGATACACTTTGATTAAGTTAAAATGAATATTTTTATTTTTAGACTAAAATTTTTTAAATTTAAATTTTTTTAATTTTTTAAGCTTGAAGTCTGTCTTGAAAAGACAAAAACCTTTACATAATAAAACTTAAATGTGCAGCTGTTTTTCAGATGAAGTATGTATGTTGGAAAAGCTGTGTCTGGCCTCAAAGCTAGCTATTTTCTAAAAGTTATTTAAAAGGTAAATCTTAGTTAGGCTAAGATGATAGTTAATATTTCATGCAGGACATTTAAATCTGTTCAAGTACCACCAAGGCATCAGGCATCCCACATACACCCCTCTAGAGGAAAGAAAAGGGATTACTACAAATTTCATATCTACCTCTCAAAATCACTCTTAACAGTACACACTGTGCTGAATGGTAAGCACAGACCATCATTCTACTCTACCACAGGTGCTTCTCACCAGGATTCTGGGCTGATTTCTTTTGTTGCTTATATAAAACATTCTAAAATGAAAACTGAAAATTAAAATGAAATCTTGCCTTATGCTAATACTTAAACTACCTGGCAAACCTTTGCAGAAGATAAAGAATGCAATTAATAAGCTAATAGGACTTCAGCAGTAGGTGCACTAATGTGTTAAAACATTTACAAGTTTTTCTTGCAATTCAGGATTTAAGAACCTCTTACTCTTGGGGCCAGGCAGATGGCTCAGTGGAAATAAGCACTTCCCTGGCAAGCACAAGGGCTGAGTTCAATCCCTGGTTTTGCCAAAACAAACAAACAAACAAAAAAGAACATCTTACTCTCAATTCACAACTCAATCACATTGCAAATTGTACCTCCTTTTATAATACTTCATCACTATTTCCTTTCTTGCCCCTATGGTAAAATGTAATGTTACCTTAAAGAGAGGTAGCAAGACAAAATGCTTAACCTGGTCTTAACAGGGCTGCTGGGACACTGGAATTATCACTCAGGGGCCTTTTTGTCATTTAGTAAGTATGTTATGGTGATTTTATAATTGGATTACTTGTTTTACTATAAATACTTCATAAAACTTTCTGTAGTTATTTCTTAGTCAATTACAATTTTTATCTGATACAAAGTAAAAATTCTAAACTAATGGTTTGAGTCCATTGTTAATGGTTATCAAGGATTTCCTCATTTTCTTCAGAGCATAAAAACATTCATTTGGTGAATATTGAACACCTATTATATGTTAAACACTAATGCTTGTGGAACACTCTATTGCAATAACAGCAAAACCTTACTTATGTTCTCCAGGAAACCTTGCATGTTTAGCAAGAACTTTTGTATGTAGTCAGTGATGTCTGCCCAGAGTTTTCTTTCACATAAATCTGAGTCCTGCCTATCAGTGGAACTGCATTCTACTTTGAGAACTTTTCCCAGTTTTCTTCTTCAAAGAAAGTCATTCTGAGGGAAATCTCTAGTTAGTCCATTTCTCTTTATTGTCATTTCAGACTTTTCTGATGGAGTGTCTCCTAAATCTTGTCTTTTCAAACTTCAGCCACAGTTCTACTTTATTAGCCATTGTTCCATATTATCATCAAGGTCTGTATAGTTTCTTTTATTAGCAAAGTTTTCTTTGCATTCACATGTCATATCCAAGCTTATATTTTTTGTTTGTTTTTAGACAGGGTCTTGCTATGGAATTCAGCCTGACTTTGAGCTGGCAATATCCTACATGTCCTGAGCATTCACAAGGACCTGGCATTCCTCAAAGTAATAAACTAAGAAGGGAAAATCAATTTCAGGCAAATTCATGAACAGAATAGTGACTACTAAATTAAGTGTAGGATTTAAGTCTAAAAGAATTCAGGATTCTGTAGTTCATAATCTCATGTTTCTTATGCAAACTAAATGAACTCTTAAGCTTAATGAAATACAGGGCTATCATATAAGTTTGGCAACTATAATTCATTTTTAAACTTCTTTTATTTGTTAAAATAGTCATTTCTGTGCAAGTGAAATGATTTTTACCATACTACAATTCATTGACTGTGGTGCTTGCCCTCCGGTGGCATCCAGGACCCAGGCTGGAAGGTTTTCCCAGTGCTGGAGGGTGTCACTGAGGGCTCTTCTTTTCCAAAGTGCGGAGCAGAGGCATGCCCTTTAATTTGAGTCTGAACTGGTGGAGGCAAGGGTTCCTCGCTGGTCTCTTTACTAGGGAGCTTTTCTTTTTCATAAAATTCTTTGCTTTTCCTCTTTATTTCTTGTCTGTCCTTTTCATTCTGTAGTATTTCCTGCACACAGATATATACATGGACAAATTATTAAATTTCTAATTGAAAAACCTAAAAATAAAGCTTTGAAAATAAGCAATTAAAGAATGGTAGGGCCAGGCATGGTAGTGCACGCCTGTAACTGCAGCACTTGGGAGCCTGAGGCGCACATGTGCGTGGGCACACACACACGTTAGTATATACTTGATACTTGCTTTGAATTTCAATATGTAAATGTGTGAGTTTGAAAAAGCTGTATTATTGTTAAAATGTCCCCCATTTTATGTTACAAAATAGAAAGGCCCAAAGGACCACAAAATAGAAATACTTGCTACCTAAAATGTAAAGCAAACTATTTAACATGAGCATAAGAGCATTAAGTTACTCCATTGAAGATTTTCTAAGCTTGAGTTATTTTCTTTCTTTTTTGTTTTTCTGTATTTAGGACAGGTTCTATGGAATTTACAAGGTCTCACTATGTAGAGACTTGTAGACTTGTAGAGATCCTCCTGTTTTTAGGCTCCCAAGTGCTGGGATTACAGGTGCGTGCCACCACTCTCAGTCTCTATTTTCTGTCTTAAAAGCCATCATCAATCACTGCTTTTACTGCAAAACCAGAGACGTTGGAATCATCTTAGAAAGGTATTCCTGTCACGCCCCCCACCATGGGAACTGAAGCCTGAATACAAGGCCATCCTGTCCTGTGCAAGTTCGGTACACCCTACACACTAGCTTCAGAGGGAAACTTTGCTGTTGGAAATGCATCCTCAAATCATTACAAGCAACTTCTGTTCTTCAGATTAGCTAGGGTAGCTAGAAAGAGCTACACCAAAAATTAAAAGAACTCTATTTTATTACTCAATTTCAATGAATATAAGATAATCACATTTAAGCAGCATCAGTATACACACCACTGAAAAACAAAAGCAGTAAACTTTATGCATCTTCTTTTAGTTTTACTTTTTTTTAATGTATTTAGTACAGGGTATACAGGGTCTCATTGCACAGATTGGACTCACAGTGATTCTCCTGTTTTCAGTCCCCTAAGAGCTGGGATCATAGGTGCATGCCACCACGTCCAGTCTGAAATGATGTCTCAGCGTGCCCTGGGGGTAGGGCTCACACAACATGTTAGGGATTGAACCCTGGTCCCTGCATCTGCCTAAGCAGGTGCTTTATTCTGCTGAGCTATCTGGCTGGCCTTTTATGCATCTTCGTGGTTTTAGTAATACTAAACTGAAGAGATAGCCAGGTATGGTGACTCATGCCTGTAATCCCAGCACTCAGAAGGCTGAGGCAAGAGGATCATTGCAAGTTTGAGGCCAGCCTGGGGTGCTTAGTGAATTTTAGGGGCAGCCTAAACTACATAGTGAGACTATCTCAAAAAAAAGAAAGAAAAAGTAAAAGAAGATATGCATCTTAAAATCATGAAATAATAGTAATTGTGCCCTTTATGGATGGTTCCATATTGATGATTTTTAAAAATTTTTATCTTTTTTTTGGTAGAACTGGGGATTGAACTCAGGCCCTTGCACTTGCCAGGCAAGCACTTATCTAACTGAGCTATCTCCCCAGTTCCTTAATGATTATTTTTAAATTAATGAAAAATTTAAGTGTCCTTTTTTTGCTCATCTGTATTTCCTGATTTTTCTTAATGAAAAAAAGTGAAAAAATTGGAATGTTAATGTAACTACTATCTTACAACATTGATAAAATAAATGCTCTCATGACTTAAATTGCAACACTAAAAATGACCCTTAAATAGCAACATCTGGCTATGTAAATGAATGTGGTATAGCCTTTGTTTCTAAAGTGGACTGCACACAGTATAGTCCTTTAGAAAGGTAAGCATTGATATTTAAAATAACAAAATGATGATTTGAAGTTAAAAGGAAAAAAGCTCTTTGGGTTACAGTGTTACACAGTTTGAAATGTGAGTGACCCATCTAGTTTTACAACACTGAGCAATTCTCTGTAGGTAGTTTAGTGAATTACCACCATAACTATAAATTTAGGGGCAGCTGGTACAGGTGAGGGTAAAAGTAGATAAATCAGGCTTTGCCTCTCCCACACATGCCCTGCAGAATTCTTACACAAAGCCATTTTATACAAAGAAGACTCTTCATTAAATAATGAATATAAGGGAAGTAAAAATACTTTTTTGGTATTTTTATGGTTTTAAGTTTCTGGGTCTTTATGGTACATAATCTTTAGAGAAGAATGTTAAGGTTCAGAATCAGGTAAAATTTGTATTAATACCTAGTCTGAAGTAGCACAAAGCTACTCTAAAGTCAGTAAAGAGCTGGCTTGATTTTTAAAATAGTATCAGCCACGTCACCTGAAGCTGCACCAGTGCCTACTTTATTTACTTTACTCTGTTCCTGTAGTCTTACAATTGGTACGTATTTATGCCTTCGTAATGAAAGGAAGTTGAGCACTTGGAGGTGCAGCTCAGTGGTAGAGCACTTGCCTGTCCTGTGCAAGGTCCTGGGTTCAATCCCTAATACTACCAAAAGAAAAAGAAAGAAAAAAAGAGGTATGTTCTCTTGCCTTAAAATAATTTTTTTTTTCATAACCGGGGATTGAACTCAGGCCCTTGCACTTACCAGGCAAGAGCTTATTCCACTGAGCTATCTCCCTGGCCCCTTAACATAATTTTTTACTCAACATTACTCTTCCAAATTGATCTCTTATTATAACACCTATTTAAGCAAATTAAAAGCCAGCATGAATAAGTTAATTATTTTGACATGATGAAGAATTACAAATTGCTGAGTTGAGTAACAGACTGTAAGTTTTCCTAGAAAAAACATTTTATTTATATTTTTAACTAATTGTAACCAGGAGACCCCTGCTAACAATTTCCAGGAAAATTACACAGAACACACATCTAGTTTTGTGAATACTTGGAATTAAAGTAAGAAATGCAGACTTTTAAGATGAACTATCCCTTAAGAAAGTATTTAATGCAGAAATTACTAAAAGCAAGGATTTTTTTTGTCTTGACACTACCATCCATTAACAATATGTTCCAGTGTTTGTGTACTGACAAATCAAAAGCCGAGTCTTTCTTCATAGTTTATGTTGAAAATACATACTCATTATCTTACCTATTATTTTTCTTGTCAAATATTTTTCTTTAGCTTTAGAACACATGGTTCTGTTATTTTATCACTTGTACCATGATTTGCTTAACTACTGCCCCTAATATTTCACTTTTTTATTTAAAAACTAACATTGTAATCATCACCCTTATAGATAACTGTTAGGCTCAGGGTTGCAGTCCCAAGTCCTTTTTTTTTTTTTTTTTCTAGTTGTGTGTCACCAAAAAAGCCGCTTCATTATCTCAGTATTTGTTTCTTTATACGAAAAAGGAAATGGGGGCTAGGGAGATAGCTCAGTGGTTTAAGTGCTTGCCTGGCAAGCACAAGGACCTGGATTCGATCCCTGGTACTGCATGCTGTGCCAACCACAGCAACGAGGCATGGTGGTGCATACCTACAATCCCAGCACTAGAGAGGCTGAGACAGGAGGGTCACTATGCATGCAAACTGCATAGGGAGATTCTGTACCGAAGAAAGGAAGGAAGGAAGGAAGGAAGGAAGCAAGCAAGCAAGCAAGCTGATTACATGGTACAAGATAACTATGATTTTATAAAATTGTGGTGCTAAATGTATCTTTATCTTTTTGTTCCCTAGGTTGACAGATCTATACATGTAAGCCAAACATTATCATTGGCTTACTTTAAAAATTTGTGACTGAAAATATAAATATTGCCTCAAATACCTGTATGTATACCATCATCATTGTTAGAGCCTCTGAAACTTCGATAATGGTTAAGAACATTGGCTCTGAAGCCAGATGACCAATTATCAGTCCCAATTTTGCCATTCACCAGTTACATGACCCAGCTGTAATCTCTGTGCTTGTTTCCTAATATGCAAAATAGAGATAAGAATACTGTCTTCTTGAAGGGCTTCTATAATTATAAATTATAAAGTGATTCATTATTCCATTTCATTAAATATACTAAACTTCTGCTTTGAAAGAGGTGTCATTAAAATACAGTCTACCAGTTTAAGGCCAGGATGGAATAATCAGTACCAAACTAGTGCTTCTTTCATAAAATAATCACAAAAATGGGGCAAAATGTATTATACCTTTTGATAGATAGAGCAGAACTGTGATCCTTGAGAGAAAAAGAATAAATGGGATGAGCTCGAGGTCACCCCAGCTTTGTGTGTAGAGGTATATCATGGGCTGCTGAAACCAAACAGAGGATGGGGGGGGTCTCACTAAGCCAAAGTCATAGAGATGGTTGTTTAGACAGGCTGAGGAAGATGGAGTATGATAGGTAAAAGGCCAGAATATACCCAGAAAGGGTTCTAGAACTCTGCATATAGGTCCACTTGAGGTTTTAGCTGAATATTAAATTGTGTATGTGTAGAGTGAGATTTCACAAGGCCAGGAAGACAACTTTTAGCTAAAGAATTCTGATGAGCTATAAACTGAATAGCTCTGAAGTTTCCAATGGATTAAGAAATGATCAAGGGGCTGGGCAGATAGCTTGATGGTCTAAGTGCCTGCCTGGTAAGTACAAGAACCCAGGTTCGATCCCTGGTACTGCATGCCATGTGGCCTGGAACCTGGTAACACTGCGCTGGCCACCAAAACCTGGAGTGGTGGTACATGCCTGTAATACCAGCACTGGGGAGACTGAGACAGGAAGATCACTACAAGTCTAAATTGCATAGTGAGACACTGTACTAAATAAATAGTTAAAAAAAAAAAAAGGGAGATATGATCAAGTTCTAATCATCCAGAGACTTTGTTAAGCACCAGGGGCATTCAGTGATTAACTGCAGGGTTGAAGATCTGACTGTAGAAATTCTTGAATTAGGTGCCAATTATGTGTAGGTTGTTTGTTTGATTTATTTATTTGGTTGGTTGGTTCTGTTCTGTTCTGCAGATAGAAATTCTCTTTCCTGCCAGTAGGGTAATTTGAGTGGAGGGTATCCTGTGCAGTCTGTGTAAATACTGATGTTTTTATCTTTAGTGAGAGTCAGTGCTACAATGAATGGAATGAGGTCTGCTCCCTGTGAAGTTATGCCCATGAGTTGCTCTGCCTTGCTTATTTCTTGGGGAAAGTTGGAAGAATGAGTGTCATGCTAGTTTTCACTGATGACATACCCTGCTTGGGAAGATGTGATGTTTGAAATTCTTCATGAATAAACTAGTCTGGGACAATAGAATATATTTTTGGATTAGGTGATGGAACCAGATTAGGGAAAAATGAAGGCTCTCAAAGATCTCATTAAGAAGCCAGAGTATGTGCAGTCACATATTGGATGGAGGTTGGCAAGTTTGATGCAAGATGGGAGAGAAAATTTTATCAAATGGTGCAAGGGCTGAGAGTGTAGCAGTGTTAACTTAGGCCAGAGAGAAGGACTAAAGCCTAAAGGTCGAGAACATCTGAGAGAATATGTTAAGTCTGTACATGGTTGGAGAGTAATCTTTTGTGCATTTAGGTAAATAAGACAGGCCAACCCTTAATTATAAGGTCAGGTGTGTGAACACATAGTTAATGGGCTGGAGGAAGTCTCCCATTGGCTTGCAAACTGGAGAGCAATAGAAAAAAAGGTTTATTGTGATTGGATAGGATCAAAATTTGAGCCTAAATGGCAACTCATACAAAGGCCCAGGAGGAAATGACAATATAATCAGTTTTGGTTTTCTTTCTGGATTATCTGTATTAAAAGTGTCACAGAGGGGTTGTGCAATGGGTGACAAATTTAGAAATCCTGAAAAGATCAAGGAGTGCCCAGAAGAAAATGGGATCTAACGTGGGGTGGGGAAAGAACAATGTAGGCTGTTTTGGGGAAGGGAGTGTACTGAGGGGGATTTGAAGTCTGAGACTAGACAATTCTTTTTGTTCCAACTGAACTTTGTATTCCCTGACACATTATCTCTTCTCCCCCAAGAACTGAAGGAAGTATCAAATACAGCGTCAGTTGTCAAAGGGCTGCAAAGCAAGAGATCACTGATATACTGGAGTGGAGGTCATATTTTAGAAACATATGCAGTGAAAATATCCTTCAAAAATTAAGTCATAATAAAGAATATTTTCAGACAAAAGCTGAATTTGTCAGCACACCTCTGCTACAAAAAATGTTAGAGGTGCTTCAGTTCATGAAAAATTACACAGATGGAAACTTGAGTTTATTTAATAGGAAGAGAAACACTGAAAACTACCAAAACAAAGGACTTAATTACATCAGACTGGGGGCTGGGGAGATAGCTCAGTAGAATAACCACTTGAGCAAGGTACTGAGTTCAATTTGTGGTACTGCAAAAAAAAAAACAAAAAAAAAAAAAACCAATTATACCAGACGTCAGGCACTGCTGTGTAATAGATGCCCTAGACTTCTGCCCACCCAGTCCACGTTCTCTGCACACGTGAGGAGCATCACCAACTGCCCAGTGAAACTGCTGCCATGGGCTCTGAAGCTTATCATGACTGTACTCCAAGAGGAGTTCTCAAGCTCTGCAAACCTAGTTCAGGAGAAACAGCCTGAAAGGCAAGAGGACAGTTATTTCTATAGGCAGTCTTCAAATGACTAGCTCTTTGTTTCATTATTTCCCTACTCCTATCTAACAAAGAGCTTCTTTTCACCAAACTGTCCATATGTACACTTACACCATTGTCCTGTCTCCCTGACTAGGGATTTCAAATAGTATGTCAACCATGGTCTTTCTTTTCCTTGTGAAACTCGTTGAACCTCATGGACTTTATAAAAAGTGAGATAGAAGGTTGTCCTCATTTTAGGAAGGTCACATATGAGTCCCCTGGAGTGCAGTATTAAAGGACATGGTTCTCCACTGATCTCAAGGAAGAGAAAGAAACCGTATTGACAAAGGGAAAAGCATGAGCTGTGTCAAAGTCTTTATGTCAAAACATTCCCTAAATGTGTCACAAGTGACAAGCATTTATGATAGTTCTCATTTCAACAGGCAGTACAGGTGTTCTGTTGGAGCCAATCGGTTTAGTTCTTACAGAGCCTGAAAGTGAGAACCAGACAGACTCATCAGTATGTGTAAAATATTTGAATTTATATACTTTTCTGTTAAAATTGTAATTTTAATAATTGCTGTGAAGGGCTGAAAAGTAGCTATTTAAAAGAGCAAAAGCTCTGAATAATTTCAACAAACTCTCTACTTCTTTTGTAACACAGACAAGTTCATGGCTATTTCTATGTACTATGGGTGAGATATAAAATATCTCCTAGAAGTCTCATTGCATAAAGGCTTGGTTGCTAAGAGGATTTTGAGAAGTGATTGAATAGTGAGGTCTCTAACTTCATCAGTGGCCCATAATCTGAGGGCACTGTTGTGGGGTAAGAGAAACCTAGGAGCTAGGGCCTACTTGGAGGAAGTAGTTCACAGGGGGCTGGTGTGCCTTTCCTGGGTATATCTTCTCATGTTTTTTCTCTTTGCTTCCTCACTGACATTAGGTGAACAGCTTTGCTCCATTGCACCTTTCCACCATCATGTTCTCAGGCCCACAGCAATGAAACCACTCTACTGTAGACTGACATCTCTGGAAACAAGAACCAAAATAAACCTTTCCTCCCTCACATGAGTCAGATACATTTTTCCCAGCAATGGAAAGGTGACTAATACACGTACTATTCAATATTCAGTGACATCAGCTAAAGCTCTTGAAGATTGCAGTTCAGGTCTTTTCCAACGCCATTACTTTGCTCAGACTTCTGTGTAAGAATCCCTTTGGTTGATATACGGTGTTGCAAGTTCCCATGTATTCCAAAAAGCTTCAGTTTTTTTTTTTTTTTTTTTTTAAATAAAAAGCTTCAATATGCAATCTAATATGCTGATGCTTAGCTCACTCACAGACACAAGGCATAATATAACTGTCACCGTCATCCCACTCCTATGAGATAGTCCTCTGTGTGAATTCCTTTTTTTTGTTTTGTTTGGTGGAACTGGGGATTGAACTCAGGCCCTTGTGCTTGCCAGGGAAGCACTTATTCCATTAAGCCATCTCCCCAGCCCCCGCCGCTGTGTGAATTTCTAGTACATCTGAATTTCCTACAGTGGCAATGAATTATGCTTTTCTGCAGTAATGGCTGTGAAAGATATGAGACAGCAGAAAGACTAACATATGAGACTATAAAAAGGAAATGGAACAAAGACTAGAACAGAGGGATAGGCCCCTGCAATAATGCACTGGGAGAATGGATACCAAAACAACACAAACATGAGTCCAGAAACTACACTCTAAGTTCTGAGTAAATGGAAAGGCCTGACTAGCTTTCTGAGAAAGATTTCATGACTGGATGACACTTCAGATTATTTCATGAGTTCTGGGGAAAGAGAAAGACTGAAAAAGGTTATCCTATTCTGTCTTAAGTATCCAAGTTGTTCTTTGTCTCTGGAGCTATGCTTAAACCAAAGTTGTGGGAATGAACTATTATTAAGTGGAACTGAATACTTAAATGTAGGCCTACGTACACATACAAAAACATTTTAGGAATATTATTCCTTATTACACCTAGTAACAAATATAAATAAAATTATAAATTACTCACAATTAATTTATGCAAATGTCATTTAAATTTTATTTTGTATTTTTATGTGTTACAGGTGTATACATAAAACTGAGTAACTTTTCATGATGTCATTCAAGGTCAAAACTTGCTAATAAAATTTTTATTTTTAGAATATTCAAATGCCAGGTATGGTAATGAAACCTGTAATCCAAGAACTTGAGAGCTTGAGGAAGAAGATCATTATGAGTTTGAGGCCAGCCAGGGCTACATAGTAAGTTGAAGGCCAGCCTGAACTACATAGCAAGACCTTATTTCAAAACACAAAAACAACAAACTAATGAAAACTCAACCTAATCAACTGAATTATCCTATCAAGGAATGTTTCAGTAATGTCCCTACCTATGACAATAATGACATGACATTCATGTCAAATATAAAATTCCCACAGTAACAGATTTCTAAATTATTATTTATTACCTTTTGGTACTGGGGGTTGAAGCCAGGCTCGTGTCTGTGCTGAGCACATGCTCACTATCACTAAGCTGTACTGCCAACCATATGATTTTTATATTTATAGACATAGAAGTGGAGTTGATCTAATAATGTTCAGCCCTTTCTTAGGGAATTATAAAGTTAACTTTGAAAGTGTTAAGACTCTAGAAAAAATTCAAATGTAAGCAGGTGAACATATTCTGATTCTTCTTTGATGTTTGGGTTCTCTATAGTTTAGTACTTAGAAATAATCTCTATTTAGCTTCAAGTACTTGAGAGTTTTAAGTATATCATCTATAACTATATTTAAACTTAAGTTCAAAACTTCTCATAGGGCTGGGGAGATAGCTCAGTAGAATAAGTGCTTGCCTGGAGAGCCCAAGGTCCTGAGTTCAGTCTCCGGTACCGCAAAAAACAAAAACAAAAACAAAAGAATAAAACAAAACAAAAAACTTCTCTATCTTGGTTTTAAAATTTCTATAATAAGTAATAAAGAAGTAAAAATAAAGTATAATAAAAACACACACCAAAAATCTATATATGGTTTAAAATAAATTCAATAGTACTGCATTGTTAGAAAGTGTATTACATTAAAAACCAAATAAAACTAAGGAGTTAGTCTTGGATTAATGTCACTAGATCTTCTGTGGGAACAGAGGTGTGGTTCATTGTATAAAATTCAAATTATATTACATATGAAAGGGAATTTGAATTTATTTAATTTAAAATAATATCTTTGCTATATACAAGCTAGATATATATGCTTGCTTTTTTTTTTTTTTTTTTTTTTTTGTGGAACTGGCTATTGAACTCAGGCCCTTGCACTTGCCAGGGAAGCACTTATTTTATGTGCTTTCAAAACACATATATGATAAAGATATAGTGAAACTTTGATCTTAAAGAAACTAATCAATTTTCTAAGATATTCAAATTTCTAAATACATTCTCCCAAACCCATACAGTCTTACCTCTTAGCAGACAAATGTTATATATGGGATAAATTAGAGCTTCACAGCTCCAGTAATTTCTTTCCATAATTTATACATTCTTTTGAATTATTTTAATTTTTTTCTTTGTATTTTTTTAGGGAAACATTTACAGGGTGTTCAGGGTCTTACAATTAGATGGGATTTGTAGTGATCCACCTATTTTCAGCTTCCCAAGTGCTGGGATTACAGGCATGTGCCACCACACCCAGTTTCTATCACTGTCTCAGCTCGCCCCAGGGTTGGGACTGGCATGGCAGGCCCAGGGATTAAACTACTGGCTGCTGTACCTGTTTGTAGGCGCTTTAATCCGCTGAGGTATTTGGCCAGCCCTCTTGAATTATTTTTATTTTCATGAATATTAAACCTTTCAAAGTATGAGTATATTGTCTTTGAGTCAATTAATTTTTTTAAAAAGACTACAGACAATTCAATAAATAGGAGTGAAATTTGCCATAAAGTATGTATCTAAACCTCATGTTCTAGATACCCAGAAAGATGACCATTTAACAGTTCATAACAGAATAAACCTCATGGTTCCCCGAACCTCAACATTAAATTATTATGGGAATTTGATGTTTACAATGTTCTAAGTTGAATTCAGTTCATTTCAATTCTGGTTCTTTTTTTGGGGGGTGAACTCAGAGTCCCATGTATGCAAGGTAAACATTAGCACTGGGCTCTGCCCTCTCTTCCAGGATATTCTTTTTTACAGTCAAGTTTGTAACATGGTGAGGAAGATTCAGACCTAGCAACTGCTACAGTAATATCTAAACTTAAATATATTGCCAATTTCTTTAATTAAACTACATTTTCCAACTCTACAAGTGGAACTGCCAGGATGAAATAGTAAGTTATTAAATTACCCCTTTTTGGTATAGAAAAGAGAAAAAAGGAGGCGATTGCATAGATCCCCAAAGGGTATTTTGTGTGCAAACTCAGGGCAAGGTTGGCTGGATTAGTAATAAAAATGGATTTAACCTGGCCCAGATGGGAGCTGGAACCCAAGGTTAGCATGCTAGTGCTGCGTTGCTAAGAAATCCATTAGGATGAAGCAACAGCCAGGCAAGTTATGCTTTAGCAGACGCTGTTCCTGCTATGTGTTCTTGCCAATCACTGTGTACCTCTGCCAAATCAATGTCACATTTAATTTATTCTTATTGAAATCTATTGCAAACATCCTTTGATCAATGACAATAATGAAAATGTACGCTGAGTTTTGTTGTTTTGACATACTTCCTGAACTTTCTGCCTGCATCTTTTCAAAACATTTCCATTTGCAAGAAGCTGAACTCAATAGTTTTTGTTATTTAAGGGGACAATTATAAGGTTTGTTTATATTTTAGGGAGGCTGGTAATTTCTGGCATTGAGCTTTTTTATTTGAACTTAAGCCAGATTAATTATTAAATCTCTAAATGTCACTAAAATGAAGTAATCACAGAGCTCAAGTCATTAGTTTTGCAGGTGGTATTTCCTTTAATAAAATAAATGAACTTCCACATATATGAAAAAAAGGACCTCCAAGCATAAAGATACAATTATTTAATTGAAAAAGAAATTTAGCAGTTAAACATTAATAAAAAATAATTAGTCACTTAACTTTAGTCCTGTTTAATTGAACTGTCCTGGTGGGAGACAAAGAAAACCTTGCTCCTTACATGAGAAAGGGAAAGACCATAATACTTGGGAGGAAAGAGAATGTCAGATTTCCATGGCTTTTGGGGCTTGTCCTCTGAGAGAAGGAAAGAAATGGCAGGAGCCCTGGTACAGAAAGGGGGCTCCATTAGCAAGTGACTGCTAACATTTATTGAGCTGCTGTGTGCCTGCTATCTAGGGAGAAAAGAGTTTTCTCCTAGGGTGAGAGGAAAGAAGAAAGTCTGGAAAAGAAGAACAAATGAGATACAGTTAGGGAAGCTGCAGGTCAGGGTTTAGACAGTGTCATGGCTGGAATTTGTATTCCTCAGGACCCTGGAGCAGGGACCCCTGGGGCTGTCCCCTCATTCATTCAATAAATATATATCGAGTGCCTACATTTCAAGATTTCTGTTCTTAGGGAGCTTCCTTGGGGAAACGAAGAAGGATAAGCAAAGGGGCTAACCTGCATAGTGCAGATGTAGCAAGGAGTCTACAGGGAGAAGCTGGATATGCATCAGTGACTACCATGTAGCTAATGCCTGAATCCTTTCTATTTTCCCATTCACTCATTCACTGATGCACTCATAAACTGATTGAAAGCCCCCATGTGCTAGAAATAGAGCTATAAGACACCCCTTTTGTCCATGCTCAAAGGATTCATAATTTACATATGAGACAGACAAAAGGCAATTGTATTATAACAGGATAAGACCTGTGATGATATTAAGCAAAAGATGGTATGAAAAATGAAGAAAAGCCCGAGTTCAGATTGTTATCCAGAGAGTGGGGCTAGGGATTAGAGATGACTTCCTAAAAGTACATGCTGCTCGGTTCCTACCTCACCTACAGAACTAAGCAGAGAATAAGACAGAGGGCATGTAGGGAGAAAGATGCAAGCATGAATTCAGAGAGCTGGAGGACTAGGGCAGCGCAATAAATTCAGGACACTACGAGAGGTTCATGTAGTAGGCAGGGCTCAGAATGTGTAAACTGAGAATATTCAGATCTTTTTCTGAAAGCAATGTTGAAACATGTTGGACATGAGGTAGTAGCAGGACTTGTAGATAAAACATTAGATGTTCAGTTCAATTTGAATTTCAGATAAAGAATAACTGAATAAACTGAATTTATGTTCTAAAGATTCTTTATATATTTCCTATTCTACAAGTTTAAATACTGTCTCAATATGTTGAAGAATCTCAGATTCATACTTTCAGGCCTGATTAATCCCTCAGTTTCAGAGTTAAAAATACAACTACTTCTGGGCATGATGGT
>PVKA01040117.1:0-18990 GCA_004027165.1 Ctenomys sociabilis | reverse complement strand
TCAGACACACCTTGCCTTCTTTGTGGAAGGGGAGATCTCGCTTTATTGCGGAAGCACAGCAGCTTATATAGTATAGCTAAGCCAATCATCAGCAGTCACATATTAGCATACAGCCAATCCCGCTCTGTTGCCAGGCAGCCCCCTCATTCTGTCCGGATCGACAGACAGGGCAGGGCCACACTCTACTTCCTGTTATTCCAAACATACCAAGGCGGAACCCACAAGGAGCGCCAAGCTGTTACATTGTTACCCAGGGATCCCGAGCTGCTGCTTGCACAACCCTTAACATCACCCTTAAGAAAAAAGAACTTAGGCAGAACCCAGAAGCCAGGGTTTGATCCCTGGCATGCTATGCTGGCCTTGCTTCCAAGGCACACTGAGAGGGAGAGAGAAGCTGGGCATGGTGGCATGCGTCTGTAGTCCTAGCGCTTAGGAAGCTGAAAACAGGAGAATCACTACAAGTCCCATGTATGTTGTGAGACCCTGTAGACCCTGTGGACCCTGTCTTAAATATGGAATTAATTAACCAATTAATTTTTAAAAAAGAAGAAAGAAAAGATATTTTTATTCATCAGGAAAAGATGAGGGTACCTTTTCCCTTGAATCTATTTAGTATGGATCTTCAACTCCTAAAACACAACAAACACCATGAAAAATATTTATACAAATTAAGAAACATAAGTCAAGACACTGTCTTGGTTCAACAGTGACTTGACTGTATATACAGAAATCTCTAAACAGTCCATAAAAGCTTCTAGATCTAATGAGCAGGCTTTCAGCAAGACCTCAGTACAAAAGGTTATATCCTCACAGATGGAAAGTCACATAAAAGCCATTCAAAATTTGAATTGGAAGCCAAAACTACATAAAATTTATAATAACACCAAAATTATTGAGGCATAAAGAACAAACGAGTCAATAGGATCTGTAAGTGAAACCTATACAACACTGATGAAAGAAACCAAATGAAATAATTAAATGTACAAGTATTTCATTATTATGGAATAAAGTTCTAAATGATATTCAAAATGTCACTGCTTTCCAACTTGACTTACATATTCAAGAAAAAATATCAGACTAATTTAAAGTATGATTTAGGTATTAAAAATATTTTGGTTTCAAATGCAAAACCTTAGAGGTAATACCTCTAGGAATTTAAGCTGCCTTAACTCAACATTTAACCACCAGAAACTTCAATAATTACAGTAGGCTTTTAAAGTTAAAAACAAAGAAAGAAACAAAACAGATACATAGATCAAAAAATACAGAATACAGAGCTACACAAAGACATTTAACAGATGCTAGACAGAAACATGAAACCATTTCAAAAGAGAAATGATAGTGCTTTTTTTGGTAGTGCTATAGCTTTTGTATGTCCATAGTGATGAACTTGTAATTGTAGCATCCAATTGAAATCTGTAGACTTCTTCTTTTGCTTTTTATTCCATTCAGGCTGCCAGCTTATTGGTTGGTTCCATCTATGGCAAGTTTGCATCTTCTCTCTTGATGAGACATAACCAGAACCATGCTGAACTAACTTGCTAAGGGTATCTTATTCAAATTTACACCATAGTTAATTCATCACACAAAATAGCACAAAAATATTTTATTTGATATAAAAATTTATAATTAAATTTTGATTTAAAGTTATGAATTTTATCATGCTATGGATTGAAGGTGTCTATTCAAAAATGGTGTTGGACCCTTAATTTTGCAAATAACAGAATCAGGGAGTGTAGGGGTCTATTGCCAGCTGACTAAAACATGAGGGTAGACTGAATGTACTAATACCATTATCACAAGAATAAATTCACAAAGAACATAAATTTGGTCCCACTTTATATTTTCTTTCTTTTATCCAATGGTTTTTACATTGATTTGCATTTATAGCTTTAATCAATAATTATATTTTTACTGGTAGATTAGTATAAAACTTTATTTCTCCTTATGTTTTACATATAAAGATTTCTTACTATGCTAGCCTTACCTCACTTAGCATGCTGAGCCTGCCAATGGGGTCAGGGCGTAGTGGCACATGCCTGTAATCCCAGCACTAGGGAGGTTGAAAACAGGAAGATCATTATGAGTCCAAGATGTATAGTGAGACTCTGAACAAAAAAAATGAAAATATCTTAAAACTTCACCCAATATCATAAGTACTATCATTATACACATTTCACAGATAAGAAATATGAGTCAAGAGAGTTTAGGTAGTTTTTCACTTGAATTTGTTTTCTAACAGAAGACTCACAGAAAATGCATGCAAGTTGTAATTCTGAGCATTCAACCCAAAATATAAGGTCAGCATGGATTATCATGTTCTTCAATGTTAATATACACTGGCCTTCTGTAGCATTCTTCATTTTTTAACAAATAACATAGTATAAGTTAAAAAAGGTAGTTGTTATTTTTTTCTCATCAATCTTGTTTTAATTTACTATTTTATTTTATTGAAGAACAAATAGCAATGATACAGTTTCAAATCAAGTTAATAGACAGATTCAATAGTTAACACAATGCATATTGTTTTCTTAGTGGTTATTGTTGTTTAAGGTACAGACATAATATTCTATTTACAAACACTATTAGAGCAGATCCCTCCATTGAATTAAGAGAATGTAGCTGAATACCTATCTTTTTTTCAAAGCTAATTTATAGGACAGTTTCAATAATTAATACTTTTTACGTTGTTATGTTCCTAGTGATTATACATAGTACAAGAAGCAGACAGGATATCCTGTCTAAACACTATTAGTGCAAACCTTTCTTCTCATAGATTTATGCAAAAGTAGCTGCATATTTATTCTAAGTATTCTGTTTATACAAATACAGAATGGTCCTTCCTTTGTTACCCTTTTTTATTTAGTCCTGTCAGAGATGGGTATTCTATTGGTATTCAATTATTATAGCTGCATGAATTCAGCAAAACACTCAAACACAGTCTAACAGTCCACAGTAGTAGTGGGTTGTCCACAGAAGTTGTTGACTAGAGCCTTTTATAGCTCAGCATATCAATATGGCTTTACTTTATATACCTCATTTTTATACTTTTCTGCTGGATCATTAGGAGAAAGATAAAGTAAGACGTATATAACAAGAAATGCAATTTTTATATCAGATAAGGTCACTCAAGTGCCCTCAAGATTTATCCTGTAACCATGTTCTGCATTTTGTAGATCCTTTGTCAGTATCAGCCTTGTGGATGAGTCATAGCTCTCATGACCAATTTGCTCTCTGTGAAAGCCTGTGAGAAACTTTTCTCTTCATGTAACTCTCCTTAAGCACACTATACATCATTGATCGCATTCCTCTGTAGCTCCATAATATCCTTGATCAGAAAATTTGGGGCACAACTGAATTACATGGTGTTACAGCACAGGTTGTTCTATGTCTTCAGTCTTCACTGACCTTGAGAGGCTAGGGCCAAAATGTTGGCTGATCTCGCAGACCTTCCATTTCTCCAATTTTTGATCTGCAAACTTAGGTTGTTTATCATTCAGAAGACAAGCTGATTATTACCCTGAACACATGTAGTTCTATCTGTCTAACTATCTGTCTAAATATCAAACATCTTAGGCATAATGTGGAACAGATATCTTCTATCAGGTACTGATGTATGGAACTTTAAGTCTTTACAGAATATGAGGAAATTTTTTTAAAAAATAATCATATACACACATTATTACACAGAAATTTAGAAATCTAACCATATACAGCCTTGTAGCAGAACAGTCCTGTAACATTTTTTTGTTGTGTCTTTTCTTTTTCATTTATTACCCATAAAAAAAGAAACTCTTACTCAAGAGACAGTATGGTAATAATTGGTATGTCATGACCGGAAGTATGTATTTAGCAAACCAGAATGACAGGCATTCCAAGTCTGACCCTTCTATTACACATTGCTATCTTCAGTGCAGTTGCTTAGTTCACAAGTACTTTGAGAATCTTTACGCCCACAGAATAGAAGACACGGATGAAATTGATAGATTCCTTGAAAGGTAAAAATTACCAAAAACTGAATCAGGAAGGTATAACAACTCTCAATAACCCAAGAACAGGCAATGAAAAATGAAATGTAATAAATTACAAGATCATTTAATTTTATTTCAGCTCATCTTTGTTAGTGAACACTCGGTACATGCTGAAATATGAATTTAATTATGTGTCTAAGTAAAATAGAAATCAAAGGATAATGAATGGTACCATAAGGTTAGTGAGAATAATTTATTTCCTTCACTTTGGACAATATTTTTGTAATATTACAAAAAAATTACATTGTTTAATAGTGACTAAATCAGAAATATGAGACTCATAGGAGATTGTGGTTTGGAATATTCAGTGTCATTAGAATATTTTTGTATAATGTATTTCAAATATTCAGAGTCTCAGGAAATTCTTATCTTATACCCATTGATAATCTGCTTTCAATGGAGGTTAATTGGGATTCTCAAACAGCAAGTAGTTATTTTTATTAATTTTTAATAGTATCAGAAATCAAACTCAGGATCATGCACTTGCCAGGCAAATGCTAATTCCACTGAGCAATCTCCCTGGACTCCAGAAACAAGTCTTACACTTGCTTTTAGCTACTATATCTCTGAAACAGAAAAGAAAAATAACGACACACTCACAGGAAGTCAGAGTTTTCTGTTAGAACTTTGAACTAGGCAATCAATACATTTGTGCTTGTAGTACTCTTCCTATTCATATGAAAATTTTATGCTAATGCTTTAGCTCAAACAAAAATTGTAACTGTCTTTAAATCCTCATCTTTTATAATGTTTATGGCTATTTAAAATTATTTGCTGAAAGTCATATTTTCAACTAGATTCCATTAAAGTTAGCAGTCATCAAGTATTGAATAGACGTTTTTGACACTGAATGACTTCAGCTGCCAATTTCTCATCTCTGATTGTTTTCGCTGAGGATTTTCATTATATTTGGCCTTTTAAAGACAAGGTAGTGATCAGTTAGTGCTCACCTTACTCTTCCAACTCAACTCAAATGTTGAATTCATTTGTGGGAATATTTTCTACATGGTTTACACAAAAGATGTACCTAATATCCTGTTATCAGAGGAAAAAATGGATATTTTGATAACTTAAAAGGATATATAAGGATACTAGAGCTTAGAAGATCTGGTGGAACCTAAGGAGGTATGAAAGCCAGAGCTCAAACTATCAGTGCACATACGTTCTGGAGTGGACTCTGTCTCTAGCTCCAGAAAGGCCATAAATGCCTGGCTTGCTCTAAGAATTTCCTATTAAGTGTGATTATTACCAACCTAGCCAAAAGACAAAATGAGTATATTGAGTGCAAATCAAGAAAAAATGTCCAAAGATCTCAATTCTCAGAAATATGAAAAAGTTCAGAGTCAGGCATACCATGTAGGTAATGAAGTTTTGATATAATTTTATTCACACGAAGAATCCTTACATCAGGTCCAGCAAGATAGCTCAGCAGGTTAAGTGGATGCCTAGGCAAGTGTAGGGACTGGGTTTTGATCCCCAGCACCACATGTGCTGTGGACCTTGCCCAAGTGGTGCACACCTGAGGTTACAGCTGGGAAAACAAGAGGATCACTAAGAATCTGAGAAGTGTATTGAGACCCTGTACCAAAAACATAAATTAAAAAAAGAAACTTACATCTTTAAAAATAAAGAGAGCCAACCATCAGATTTTTGACACACAGATATAGAGATTTTACTGTAACTACTTCAGTACACACTTATCTTGAATCTTAAAGGAAAATAAAAGAATATTTTGTTCATAGTTACATGTGATAAATTATCATTGCCTGGGAAGATTATGGACAAAGTCATATTTTTATAGTGAAAGTTCAGTGCTGATATCTTTATTGGAGTATGTCCCCAATGTATTGGACCTTATTTTCCAAAATGAAATGACAAGCTTTTATAGTGGTGAATGTCATATTCACTTGAGAGATTTCAGCGATAAAATAATTCAGTGACTCCTCTTTTTTCCCTGTATGTAAAAATAGCATGTACATTTGAAAATATATACTTAAAATCTGAAAAAGTGTATATATTTTAAAGTAATATCATCAATATGAAACATTCTAAAGACCGCAACAGCAGGTCTTTAGTAGTCTGTCCTAGTTACAAATCATAACGTTATTGCTTTACCGTGTAAATGAGCATTCATGTGTCATTAGACATTTTTTAAAATGTAATAATTGTAAAATGTACTGATTTGCTGCATCTGAGATTTCTTTATCAATACTTAAAATTGTTAACACATATTGCTGTTATAATTTGACTTTAAAGTGATGTTATTTCAGCTAATATAAAATTTTCATAAGAAATCTATTTTTATATCTTATTTGACAGATTAGCTTTATAAATGAATTATTATCTCATCACCTCTCTAAAATAGTTTATTATAGGTCTTTTTAAAGGATTATCAAAACAGCTGTGCTAGACATCTCTATGTACAATAATTAGCATTTTACAAATTAAAATACCTAAACTTCCTGATTACTTTTCAAAATTGTTATGACTGTATTTCTATACAGTCATTCAAACATTGAACCTGTTATATTTTTAGTCCAAACAGAGCATCTTTTTTTTTGTGGTACCGGGGATTGAACTCGGGACTTTGTGCTTGCCAGTTAGGCACTTACTCCTCAGAGCTCTATGCCCTGTCCAGAGCATCTTTATAATATTCTCAAAGCTTGAATTTATTTGAAATTTTCTTTGTTTCAATAAAAATTTCTGCCATCTTGGTGCAAATAATTCTTAATTTTTATTTTCAACTTACTTCAGATATATCATTATTCTACAATAATTACCAATCAACTTTTAATTCAAAAATTGTAATACTCTCAGAAATTTTAAAAATTTCAAATCATATGTATGTCTAGAAATGAACATAATAATTCTTTATAGTAACCCACATTAGGCAACATTACATAACTTTCCAGATGAGAATGCTATTTTCATAAAATTTAATAGAAAAGTTGATGTCTCATCTCTCTTTACAGTTGCTGTTACCCCGAAGGCTGGGCCTGTTACTAAAGAGCAATTGCTGACAAGCCAGAGTGTAATTGTGCCCATTAGCCAGAATGGAAGCACATAGCAAGATCATTTATTTTCATCAGTATGTACCATGCAATAGGTCCCATAAGATCTAGATTTAACAAATTCTCAGACTTTCAAATGCAAATGGTTGGAATTGTTGCGACAAATTTGATAAGCCATGATCCTTAGAACTTTTACCAGCAGAATGATAAAAAGTCAGTCTCATGATGTAAGGAATGAAAAGAATACTTCCATTATAATTCTGAAAAATGCTTGCATTTCAAATGATTTCTATAATCTCAAATTATTCTCTGCCATTTGAACTGGGTTGAGCATGGAGAATACAGTGACTATAAAAATTAATATGATAAAATATTTCAGTTGCATGTTTTACTACAGCTGAAATTTCTGTAAGCTTTTCAATAAATACAAATTTTTGTACTTAGTATGTTTTTGTGACCTGAAAAGTACTGACATTTTTTGTGATAGAAATTTTCAAAGTGTGGCGAGTGAGGTTTTAATGCTCTGAACCTCTGTGGGGTTTATGAAGAAAAAACACATGGAATTTATAACATGAAAAATGTAAAATTTATACATGGTAGGAGCAGATTGTTTTGTGTTTTAGTGGTGCCTGAGAAATAATAATGACACTTTATTAGTGGTGTTTTTGTCACATTGGCAGAAACAGAACTAGTGGTCTTTAAGTGGAGGAGCACACAGATAAGATATCTGTAGCCAAAAGTTAATGAGGTGGTGCTTCTCAGTGTCTAAAAATTAATATTTAACAATAAGGTTTTTTATGACACTCATACAGTTTGTTTAAAGATTGAAAAATTTTGTCAATACACAAATTTTAAGGACCATTTGAAAAAATACAAATGGCTGAAAGACAATGCAGAAATGACTGAGCGGTTGAATCTCCCAGTTGGACCTATGTACCACGCAATAGGTCCCATAAGATCTAGATTTCACCACTTTCAGTAGTGTCCTCTAACTCTGTTAGAGTTCCTTTTAATGAGCTCCAGGGTGAGTGTGATGACATTGCGTATACTGCATCTCTTATTGAAAGCTGTTTGGGGGTATTTGTCTAATACTTATGCAATTATGTTCCAAAAGGATATTGTATGCTGTCTTGGATGGGCATTTCTCATTTTTGTATCAATAACTCTACCCTTCACAGCAGTCCTTTGAATATACTCTCACTGCTTCCATTTTGTGGAACAAATTATGTGAGAGGGGAAAACTTTTGCCAATTTTCCTTGTATTTTTGACATAATTTTCCAACTGTAATCATGTAGGTCTAGATATTGCCTTTTGAAGAAGTTACAAATGGCTAATTAAATTTCCTTAATGGTTATATAGCAATTATAGCGCTGCATGCCATGCTAGGCACAGTGTGCATGTTCAGAATCTCAGCCTTTGAAGAGAAGACAGGCTGCCTTAAAACACAAGGATGTAGACAAGTGCTGCTGCTACAGTTTATTAACAGGGCTTTTGCTTAGCATCTATGAAGTGTGAGTTTTATTTAAAGCACAGCCTACACAAATGCACACCTGCACACACACACACACACATACACACACATACACACAGCCATTTCATATTAGATAATCTTAGTTTATGATTTTCAAAGCTGGGAAAATTAATCTACATTATTTTATATATATGTTTAAACTTGTCCTTATTATTTCCTTATTATTTTTCAATATCTATTTGATTAGTAATGATATGCCTTGTTAAATTATTCTTTTTTTTTTTTTTTTTTGGTGGAACCAGGGATTGAACTCAGGCCCTTGCACTTGCCAGGGAAGCACTTACTCCACTGAGCCATCTCCCAGGCCCTAAATTATTCTTGTAATTTGTATCCATTTATTTGTTTGCAGTTCTTTATAGAAGTGAATATATTTTGTTGATATATTAAAATAAACAGAATTTTGGTTCATGAATTTTATATTGATGTTATGTTTTCAATTTTATTGATTTATTATTTCTTCTATTCTTTTTTCTTAGTGTTATTTGTTCTTTTTCTAGAATGTTCAGGTGAGATCTTAGGTTATTGATTTCAGACTTTACTATTTCCATTGTATGCATTGTTACGTTTTGTGTTTAGTTGTTCCCCCAAAGCCTCATGCATTCATGGGGTGGGGACTTTATCTAGCGTTTGTGACTAACTCTTGATCCCCTGGGATTATGTGTAATCCAAGGCTGGGATTAGTCCTGATGGGATTTTGGGTATGTTACTTCCCCCCACCTGGGGCAGAGACCCAGAATGTAATATAAGAGACACAGAGAGACAGACTCTCTCTGTGGTCATTGCCGCTGCAACGCCTCCATTTTTTCTCTGCTCTGTGCTGCTCCGTGAACTGCTGTTCTCTGCCTTGGAGCCAGTGAGTATGGACTGAAACCTCCAGTGACTGGGATGTAAATAAACCTTTCCTTCCCTCATTTTGGGAGTCGGATATTTTGTCGCAGCAATAAGAGAAGAGTGACTGAGGCATGCGTACAAAGTTAAATATATTCCTTCAGCATGTAAGCTGTTTGACAAACTTTGATGTCATAACTTCATCTTCATTCACTTCATAAAATCGTTCTTTTTATAATATATCTTTATCTAGTTTTGCTTTAAGTCTGATCCTGAGACCTAAAGTAAGAATGTGTGGTACAGTTATTCATCTTTTAGACATGCATTTATATTACCATTTGCTTTGAAAAAATATGAATACATATAGTTCTTAATATTCATCAATATTCCCTCTGTCCCCCCACATTTGATTTGTCTTTCCATCTAATTTTCAGGGGACCTCGGCAGGCAATGAGGTGAGAAGATGAATTCATGTGCCCGGGCCTTAGGGCCCCTCCAGGGCCTCCTCAGGGCTCGGCCGGTCTGCCGTGGTGACAAGCATGGCTGTGTTCCAGGTGCTGCATCCCCAGAGTGAGGCGACCCCCTCAGCCTGGATTTTGGCTGGAGCTTATGGATAGACTCACCTCTCAGTTGATACTGAATATATTTGTTTAATTGTTTTTATTAAGTTTTGTCTTGCTTTCTCTAAGAATATATGCACTATGTGGGTAGAAACTTTTTCTGGCTGGCATTTTATATTATGTTGCAGTCAACATTAAACAGCTATGAGGTGAGGTTTGCAGCACATGCAAAGTATAGCTATTTGAGTTGGTTAATAATTCAAAATGAAAAAAAAAAACACATTAAATGTCAGATTACAGATGTCAATTTTTTCCCTAGTAAATACTATAAAACAAATCTCTCCTTTATGTATGCTATGTAGAATTCTAATTGGTTATTTTGAAAATTTATTTTTGAAGAGGTTGTTAATTCTTCATTAATAGATTATGGTATTTTAGAATATTAAAATATGTTATTGGTCATTTATAAAATTATATAAAATTTTGTGATTGCCCATATGTATTCCCAACTCAAATAAATGTCAGAAAACTGACAGTAGACATTTTGCCAGGAGATGACAATATTATAGTATATTGTATAATATTGAGTAAACATACCAGTCTCACATTTAGATTGATTTTGTATTTAATGGAAATGCAGAATATTTTACTGAATTAGTATTATGATATATAACGATAGTCACATATACTATTACTTGAAGAATATTTCTTCATTTCATCAGGTTCTGATTGTCATTAAAAAATTCAGTATTATTTAGTATAGTTATTTTATGAATATTATGTCTTAAGGTTTATTGCATTTTCTTTCAGTAGTCATACTAGGAAAGCTATTCTTTCTCACTTTTTACATTACTGTGTATTGGCTAAGTAGGTTCATGAGGTTCATGCTGACAGACGTGCATATCCAACATTTTAATAATATCCCCGTCACCTCCCATACTCACCCTTCCTCTGAGTTTCACTGATTTTAGGGGTTCAACGTGGGTTTTTTTTTATCATTTTAGTGCTTTATTACTTGCCCTTACATCTCTTCTCCTTCTTCTTTGCTCTTTCTTGCACTGCAAAAATATTAGCTGACACAATACCTTTACATTTATGATCCTATGTCAATGTGCTATCCAAGGTAACAAAATGAACCTAAATTTATTTTCAGGGTTTTTATGAAATATAGGAACATCAACATCAAGAGAAGCAGTGTATAACCATAGCACTGTGTCTTGCTCCTTTCCTATGTCTCTGCACAATGTAGATCAGAGCATAAAAGTGTGGCAGGATTAGTTTTGGAGAAGGCTGCACTCTGAACACCATCATTCATGATAGTAACTCATTCAGAAAAGTGTTATATAGAACATTGAGTGAACATCTGGTATTCTAGTTAACATCAGCACATAAGTCAGACAATATCCCTAGGTGTTGAAATGTGAAACAACATGCAGACATAGAAACATTCAGACACACATACACACACACACACACACACACACACACTTCTCAGTTCTTTGTCATTGTATAAAGAATAAAAACCTAATTGAAACATGGATGCAGATACTATTTCATTTAATTAGAAAACACTTTCCAAGAAGTTATAATGTGAACAGCCACTTGTATAAAGGAAGGAAGAATTGAAGGCAGCTACCTGCAGGTTTGGAAGAAACTTTAAGGTAAAGACAAGGGCAATGTAAATGACTCAAAGCAGAAACTCAAGAATAAAAGAGGGCAAAGAGGACAGCATGGATGAATCCTGTGAAAAACTTGGATGATAAAGAAATAAGAGTGCAAGAAACTCATCCTGTAGGGGCACATAAAACCAAAACTGTACTTGTTTTGTATTTACTTAAAGCCAGGTCTATCTTACAATAAAAATTAGAAAGGTCATAATTGGAGATCAACTTGATTTTTTTTTTTTTACTTTTAATTTCTCTGGTGTTGAGGTTTGAAACCAATATTGAACTCGATAATGCTAGGAAAGCACTCTACAGCTAAGCTATATCTTATGCCTTTTGTTTGGCTTTCCCATCTATTATACTTAACTGAAAATAAAATTTAGTCCAAAATAATTAAACTATTATTTAAAAATGGAGTCCAATGGCTGGTAAAATAGCTCAGCAGGTGAAGTTCCTGCCTAACCAAGCTCAGGGACCCTGGCACCACGTACAGCGCCAGCTCTGCCCCAGGGTGTGCTAAACTGGCCACTCAGACCTCGCATGGTGGTGCACAGCTATACTCCCAGCAATGGGAAGGCTGAAAACAGGCGGGTCACTGAGAATCTGAGCTGCATAGTGAGATCCCATATCAAATACATAATAAATAAATAAACAAAAATAAAAATGGAGTCTAGAACTATAATTGCTCTATTTACATCATCATATTTGTAATTAATCCTTGCTCTTCCATTGTTTTCAACATATCTATTAAAATTATTCACAATAAATGTATTCACCAAAAATATGGTCATGTGAAACAAATCTGAAAGAAATAGTTTAAGTATTTTATTGTATAATTTAACATTATTTTTTAAAACCTTTTATATTCCTCTTTTATCCCAGAGCCTTTGCATATGTATGTACATATTGTATTAGTATGATCCTAGATTACATTCATTTTATATTTCTAATCTTTTTTCATTAATTATTATAAAACTTATTCAATGTGCTTCACAGGTTATAGTCATTTTACCCTTCAGTGTACAATATATTAAAGAAAAGCTCTGTCATCACTTTAAAATATATCTGTAATTATAACATATCTAAGACTAATACATATTTTGTAAATCATGCAGGAAAATTAACCCATAATTCCATTTATCCAAGTGAATTTTTTACTTTCATATCTTTGCTTCAAAATACCCCATATTTAGTCTTTCTTAGAACAAGCTGTTATCTCTTATTACATTGAAATGATCATTTTTCTTGTACCTTTGACATCAAATAAAAAGTAGATATTTTCTTTAAGGAACAGTTTATCATTTCCAAATTAAAGTGTGTTGCATTTTAAACTTAAGTTTCAAACCATTTCCTCCTCCATAGGTTTCTTTACTTTCCTAGTTTGTGTATGATTGCAGAATAAATATACTTCAGTTTTGGTTTGTTATTTTAGATGTCCTGTAGTTCAGAAAGAAAGTAATAATTTCTCCTCACAAGAAAGCTGTAATTATGTGCATTTATATTTAACCTTTGTAGACAGTGCTCATTAACTTCTAGCTGCACAGCGTTTACATTTTTATGCAGCTTCTCTGCAATGCCTGTACTGATTAAAGTAATCTAAGCTATGACTTGTTTTCTTTGAAAATACTACAATATTGTCAGTGAGATCGCCTGAGATGAAGACTAAAGGTAGTAGATTCTAATATTATAGCAAGTAAATTTTCTAAAAATATTTTTAAAATCTCCTCTTCTGTTATAAACTAAAAAATACGATGGAAAGAAATAATGCTGAAGAGCAAATCCTGAATGAATGGATCACAAAAAAGCACTGGTTCCAGGAAAATGAAGTTGAAGGAAGGAAGCATAAAAGAACTAGCTACACCGACTCTTCACATTTTATAGAACAAATAAATTAAAAATCTCTCTCATCAGCTAGTTTTACTGTCTTGTCATCAGAAGAAAGTAGACACATCATCAAGAAGAAATAGGCCTTACTTTCTAAATAGCTTTTCTTTGCCTTCTTCATCTTTCATCTTCCTTCTGTAGTTCATGCATTATTAAAAATAACATTACACAAGTTTGAAAAACTGAAAGAAATTTGCTACCCTGACATGTTTTTCAATAACTTATAAGTAAAGTGTATCTTGGATTTAGATAAAAATGCTTTCAGATTTCCCTTTCAAATAAAAATATGTTAGAATAGAGAGGTAAGGATAAGGCTTTATTTATGAAGATTAGTGGATTCTCTTGTGTGTATAAGAAAGATACCTAATCTGCCACAAATACCGTAGGCCAATAAAATTTAAAACAGAGAAAAGTTTATGTTTCTTGGCTCACATTTTCAAATGTTTCAGATGATGAGATTGGCTACATTACTTACAGCCTGAAGCCAGAAGACATCAGTCCAGCACCATTAATAGAAGCGGCCCATTAAAAGCTTGGAAAGGCATGAAAGAAGAAACTGGCATGTCCTAAATGCGCTTTGTACACCTCCAATAACCAGAAAGTTCCCACTAGACCTTAACTTCTGAAAGCCTCACCTTCCTCCAAAAAGGCCAGGCTGAGGATGATACATTTGAGCACGTGGGCCTTTGCGGTACTTTTCTAATCCAAAGTACAGCAATGGGTTTGTAAACAGATATAGAAATGACATTTTATCTATTAGAAATATAAGATAAATGATGTCTTGCTTTACGATGAAATTAAAAGCCAGCATATGGCTTATTTCTCCTCACCAAACTACATCACAGTTCCTATTAGAGGAATTTTCACAGGTAGGTGTATCACACACTGATGGCAATCACAATGGAGCATTAGCCTACATTGTGATGCTCTTATTTGCATTAAATATAAATATGCATTTTTATGCAAATCCACACAGGCTGCTGAGGGTTAATATTGTAATCAGTGGCTGACTTCATTCCATGTAATTTTATGCCCCATTTTATGGTAAATATAACCTTATTTAGATCCCCACTCTTCTAGCTGAACATTGTCCTATTGTTTTATGTGACTCAAAATTAAGTAACTTTCATAACTGTTATGATCCGTTCTGCAACAATGTGATTCAAAGATAAGGCATAAGTCATAGGGCACTGCACTAGAGAAAGTTCTTTGGGAGGAATGCACTTTCTACCGTTTGCTGCTAATCAGTCTGTCAAGAGGTGCACTTTCATTATGCTTGACTAGAAATTGCTGGCCTCACACCTAACTCTTCACTTTCTCCAGTATGCACAGACCAAAACAGATTATACAAATTTAATAATAATTTTAAATTATTTTCCCAATAATCCTGTGTGTTTCCAACTTGTTAGTTCTTATTTCTTGGTTTCTCCCACAGTTTTTGTAACACAACCATTATAAAAATATTCACTGTGAACACTGTGCTAACATTTATCCATTAAGGTTTATAGTGATATGTTTCAGCTTGTTGTTGAAGAAATATTTATGTGTTAAACCAAATTAGATGGCCTATTTAAAATATTTCTTGGATTTTTTCAAGTTTTATTTTATTTTTTTTAGGGAAGGGTCTACAGGGTACTTAAATAGTGATCCGCCTGTTTACAGCATCCCAAGAGCTGGGATTACAGGAGCGCCCCACCACGCCCAATCTCAGTTGCCCTCTCAGCATTCTCCTGAGGGTGGGCTGGCATGGCAGGCCCAGGGCTCAACCCCCATTCCCTGAGCCTGCTTGCAGGAGCTTTAATGCACTGAGCTATTTGGAAGACCCTTACAGGATTTTGATATATGCATTAGGCATACATGTTTGTGTGTGTGTGTGTGTGTGTGTGTGTGTGTGTGTGTGTGTGTGTGTGAATGTGAGCAAGTGTTCCTGTACGGGAGATCAATCACAGGACCTTGCACCTGCCAGGCACTGTGCCACTAAGCTATTTTCCAAACCCTGGTGTACGATTTTAAGAACTTGAAATATAAACTTGAAACTGTACTTTGAATCTAATGATTATGAAATATTTTCAGAGTACTATTGATATTAATTTATTTTAACCACTGAATTTTGTTATGTTAACTTATTGCGACCATTGAATATTATATCAATTTTAGTGATTTACTGACCCTGATACTGAATAACATATTTTGTTATGGTTTAGATCATTACAATTCTTTTCATCAAATACTACACAATACTCCCTCACTTATCATGGAGGTTAGCTCCAGACACCCCCATGATAAGTGAAAATCAGCAAAGTGGTAATGTTATGTTTATTTTATTATTATTTATTTATATATTATAATGCTTTGTAAACCCTTCCAACACTCTTATAAACCTTTCCCACAGCTTTGAAAATACTTCTAATGTTCTTCAGCATTTTCTAAGCTTGTAAGCCTATGTAATTCCAACAACATACCTACACTGTGGAGTACTATAAATTCCCACAATATAGCGATTAATATTTTTTGGAAACCCTCGAAACAGTGAGTGCATGAAAGTCAAACAACGAAAAGCAAGGGACTACTGTATACCAGTATTTCCAGTAGGTAAGTAGAATGTTAAAAACAAAGCGTTTTTTAAAAGAAAAAACCCACAAGATCCCAAATCTGAAAACTCTCTCGAAAAGACCTGAGGCTATGATTACTAACACAAGAAGTGGAGCTGTGTATAATACATAAGATGGCTAACTTGTCTACAGGTTTGGAAATCCAAATCAAACAGCAGCAACAAGTCCTCTGCAAAATGGTAATAATAACAATATTTTTATTGTTTTCCCCTCAGAAACACAAAGTGAAGTGAAAAGTTTAAAGAATGCTGTACCTTTTTCGATGTGAAAGTTATTATTACTGTTATTATTATTATGTATTTTTTATTTATTTTCATTTTATTTTTTGGAATTGGGGATTGAATTTAGGAACTTGCACTTGCCAGGCAGGAGTTTATTCCACTGAGCTATTTCTCGGTAGCCCTAAAAATTATTCTTGCCTCTGCTCTTTCATGAGAGTGAAAATTTTCCAAACTGGAAAATTTGACAACTAAAAGAATCTTTCTACATTTTTAAATGTGTAAGAGACATTACACAATCCTGCACAACTATTTTCAAAAAATATAGAAAGAAGATATCATAATGTCATCAGGAGATCATCATAAGGAAATGAAACTGAAGAATTCAATTATTCATGCGCAAAGGCACTCATGTAACTGAAATCCTAGCAGGAAAAATCCAACAGTATTATTCCAAACAAACAGTGCCATCTCTACCTACGTTTATCTGAAAAATGAAGAATTGATAGACATTTAATAAAGAAATCGGGGCCGAGGAGATTGCTCAGTGGAATTAGCACTTCCCTGGCAAGTGCAAGGGCCTGAATTCATCCCCGGTTACACCAAAAAAAAGAAAAAGTAATCATATGTTTGTATATAAGTAGAACCAAATATATACTTTAAATAATAACAGATCTTTTAAAAAATTCAATATTCATTTCTAGTAAAAATTTTAAGGAAACTAAGAATGTGTAATTTTAAACCTTACATGGAGTATTCATGTCCTCAGGTTGTTGGTAAAAATTTCCTAGGGAAAAAAGTCAAAATTATAAATCATAGGGAGAGATGAGCATTTGCATATCATTTTTATTCTTAAAGATCTTAGAACCCATTCCCCAAAGATGCGAAGGGATGGTACTAATAAAACCATAGAAAAGCAATCTGAGTATTGCCGGATTTCAAATTCATCCTATTGTGGTGCAAAATTGCTTGGCTGGGGTAATGAATCGCAGTCTAATGCCCGTGAAGGTGTACCTCAAATATTCTATGCGTTCGTAGATGTGACTTTAACGATAATGATTTGAAACATCTAATTTACAGTTTAATTCACACACACAACATGTTCAAATTACCTGATTCTTTAATTTTCTAATTTTTATGTAAGGTAGCTTTGATAGTTTTTACGATTATGTCATTTTGTGTGAGTGTTATGCCGAAGATTTTTCTCTTTTAATTAATTTCACTAGATTGAATAAATAAAGCTATATAATTCAGTCTAAAATTTTGATTTATTATGTTGTATATTTATTAGGGAAAAGTTATAAATATAAAAATACATAAATTATTGCAATGCTATAATTATAATTGTAATAATTGTAATTGTACTATTTTAAAGAAATCACAAGCGAGGACAAATGAAATAATTTATACTTTGTTCCCATAAGAAATTATGTATGATATACAACATTAATGTTTCATTCTGAATACAGTAATTTACTATATTCATCATTGGAAATATTCCATATCTATTTCTTCTGATATTTTAACTAAGGTTTTTTTCTTCCTACTGTTACTTCAGAATAGTGAAGTAAATACCACCTGGGAATTAAGAACAGTCTTGAGTTCTGAGCATGAATAACAACATAATTCTAGTTGTCAAAGTTGATTAATGTACTAGAGAAAATCACTTAGGCTTCACACTTTAAAGTTTTAGACACCCTTTAAGCTGGTGCGGAGGATATCATAACTCAAGTGCATGATTTTAAGTCCTGAGTAGAAGCTTTATGCATCTCTTGGTGGTTCTGTGCAGAGCAGTTGACGAAACACCTCCAACTCACCCTCTTGCTTGCCAGTTCATTGTGTGTTCAAAAGAAAATTAGAGTATTTAATAGTATGAAGAGCATCAGGATTGCTATGATGTTTAGCAGTTCACAGAGAAAATGATGATGGAGGTTATTACGACGAATTACTAACAAATGAAGACATATTTTCTATAAAATTGTTATTTGGAAAATGATTTGTTATGGACATATTATCATTTTCATCATGAATCTTGGTTATGGATTATAAGAATATTAATATTTGGTGTTCAATGCTAGCACAATCACATCTTTGTCTTTTATTTGCTAACATTTTTCATACATAATTCAACAAATGTATAAATAATATAGCCATGAAATCATTTTTCTAATGAGCGAACACTCATTATTTAACTATTGATAATAATATAAAGATTGGAATATCTAAACACAAAGATCATGCTTCAGACGAGATCGGGTATGTTCAGGGTGGTATGGCCATACAGATCATGCTTCAAAAGTACATGGTTTGAAGGAACATTAGAGGGTTTTGAAGTTTCCTGTCAATGAGAAATTTAAGTAAAAAGTATTTTATATTTGTTAATACACTCTAAGTTATTGTTCCATGTAAAATCTGATAGGAATATTTAGAGTCTGAAAATAAATTTACTTGCCTTATATTGCTTTATTTCTCTCTTTGTTCTTGTTGTTTGTGTAGGTTTCTTTTTGTTTGTTTTTCCTCTTTAAAAAATAAAATAAAGTAATTTTAAATAAGCCAGGATTGGAGGTTGCAAGGCTGTAAATCTTACCACTGGATAAGACAGTAAAAGAAATAAAAATAATAGATATTATATCTCTGTATCACCTGTAAT
>PVKA01040116.1:6360-19088 GCA_004027165.1 Ctenomys sociabilis | reverse complement strand
ATGTCAATGGAGTGCCCACTTTTGACAGGTGTAGACAAAGGAAGGGTTGTAGAAAGAAAAAATCAGGATGTGTGTGTATAGACAGTACAGTTGGGATAGATAACGCTGTGCTTCTACATAATTCTATGAGAGGCAAGATCTGCACTAATGGTGGTTGGACAGGATATTATGTCGGCTTTTAGTGCTATGGTCATCCCCTGGGTAAATAATTATTGAATCTTTGATATAATTCAGCTATAAAAAAACCTGTAAATATAATTTCATGTATGCACCTTGTACAGTACCAAAACATTATGAAAATAGTTTGCAATGTATTAATTCATTGACTCTGTATGGTTAAGGTGTCTTGAAACTGTCTGATTGACATTTGTATTTTAATAAAATAAAAATAAATGGAAAAAAAAGAAAAAAAAAAGAAAATCTAGATTAGAATAGATTTTAAAAAATAGAGGACAATAAAAATGATGAAAAGCATGTGTGTGCAATATAGCAAAGAAGCAGAATGCAGGAAATGGGTTCACATAGTTATTTAAGAAATTAAAATATGTTTTAAAAGCTTGCAAAATTGGACATAGACTTTGAAGACAATAACATAGCTATTAATCACAAATGGAGGGATCTCAAAAATAAAAAGGAACAGTTTAAAGACAATTCCACAGCGGCAAGGCAATGGAAAAATATATGAGAATGAATGGTGTTAGTAAAAAAAAACAGTCAAGACAAATGACCTGAAAAGACTATTTCCAAAATAATAGAGAATTTATCTACATTCAGGCACATAGTAATCAAATTCAGCAAAAGAGCACAATCTAAAAGCTGCAAGAGAAAAGAAACAGAACATTTATGGAGGAAAGACCATAAAACCATGGATGACTTTTAAACACAATCCCTAATGTCAAGAAGAGCTTAGAGTAAAATATGTCAAAACCTGAAGAAAAAATCTTCCAATCCAGACTGATGTATCTGGAAAACCATCTTTCAAAATTAATGGACAAATAAGATACCTCCATGAAAAAAACTACTGAGGAAATTCATGACCATGAGACAAACTCTACAAAGGGCTGTGAAAGATCTTGTATGCAGAGATAAAAATTAGCATAAGTACAACAGAAAGAAACTGGAAGGAAGAGAAAGCACATTAATTGGAAGAAAGAACCAACAGCAGAAAAATAATGTGAAAAGGTGAACCAGTCTGAATCAGTTATAAGAATTAATGGAAATAGCTTCCATTAATCAATGAAAAGAAACAAACTGGCAGAATGGATCAAGATACAAGATCCAACTACATGCTTTATACAAAAAATACATTAACTGGAAAAGAAATTCATAGACTGAAAATCAAAGGATGTAAACAAATATCACACATGACAGGAATTCAAAAAAAGCAAGGATAGCTATTCCGTATTTTTTACATGTTTTTATTTTACATAATTTTATTGAAGAACAAATAGCAATGAGAGAGTCTGAAATCAAATCAGCAGAACAGATTAAATAATTAAGACATTGCAGATTGTTATCGTAGTAGTAATTTGTTGTACAAGGTGCAGACATGATATTCTATTTACAAACACTATTAGGGCAGATGCCTCTATGCAATGAATTAAGAGAATGTACCTACTTTTTTAAAGCTGAATTATAGTACAGTTTCAATAATTAATACTTTTTACATTGTTATCTTCCTAGTGGTTATCCATAGTACAAGAAGACAGGACATCCTGTCCAAACACCATTAGTGAAAATATTTCTTCTCATAGAAATACGTGAAAGTACTGCATAATTATCCTAACTGTACTGAATATACAAAGACAGAATGGTCCTTCCTTCGTGTCCCCTTTTTTTGTTCAGTCCTGTCAGAGATGGGTATGCATTGTCATTCAATTATTATAGGTATTTGAATTTAGCAAAACAATCCAACACAGTCCATCAGTCCACAATAGTAGTGGGTCATCTGAAGAAGTTATTGGCTAAAAACATCCACAGCTTACCATATACTGTAGCTTTATTTTATATACCTCATTTTTATACTTTCCTGCTGGATGGTCAAGACAGACACAAAGCAAGACCTATATAACAAAAAATGTAACTTTTGTATCTGGTGAGGTCAGTCAAGTTCCCACAGGGTTTATCCTGTAACCTTGTACCTCACATTGTAGATACTTTGTCAGTGTCAGCCATGTGGATGAGTCACGACCATTGCCTGACCAATTTGCTCTCTGTGAAAGCCTGAGAGAAAGTCTTCTCTCCATGTGAATCTCCTTAGGAATACCTCTGTGGCTCCATAATCTCATTGATACTAAAATTTCAGGCACAGCTGAGTTACATGATGCCACAGTACAGGTTCTCTTACATCCCGAGTCTTCACAGATCTTGAACGGTTAGGGCCAAAATGTTGTCTAACCTTGCACCTCTTCCATTTCTCCAATTTTTGATATGCAAAATCAGTTTACCAAATATCCAGAAGAGAAGCTGATTATTACCCTGCAACATATGCAGTTCAGTTTGTCTAAATTACTTTTAGTTCTTGTAATAGCTTTCTATTTCTATTTTTTCTCTTGATTTCATATAATAGGGAGACTATATGTTATTTGCACATGTATGTCTGGTTTATTTTACTTACGAATATATGTTAGAGTGGCATCTACTTAAATATAAATTCCTCAAGTTTGTCATTCTTTGTAGCTGAGTTATACTGAAACGATGTTGTATAAAAATACCACATCTTTTTCAACCATTCCTCATGTGACGGGCATATTGGTTGTTTAAAGATTTGCTTATTACAGATTGTGCTGCAATAAACATAAGTACACATATATCATTACGATCTGATGTTTTCAGTTTCTCTGGGAAAATTCCAATTAGGGGGATAGCTGGCTTGAATGGGATTTCCAGTCCTAGTTTTGTGAGGCGTCTCCACACTGATTTCCATAATGGTTGCACCAGTCTACATTCTTACCAGGAGTGGAGAAGTGTTCCCTTTTCGCCAAATCCCCTCCAACATTTGTTGTTCATTGATTTGCTTATTATAGCCATTCTATCTGGAGTGAGTTGGTATCTCAGTGTTGCTTTTATTTGCATTTCACAGATGGCTAGCGATGTGGAGCATTTTTTCATATATTTATTTCACTTTCTTAATTTTTGACCTCTGAGAAGTGTGTATTCATCACAGATGCCCTTTTCTGGATTGGGGTTTTAAACTTAAGGGCTCAGATGTATTTTAGTTCTTTATAAATTCTAGAGAGCAGACATTTGTATGAGTGCTTATGAGATAAATTTTTTTTCAAAATTTTTGGGTTATTTTTTCACTTTATTAGTAATTTCTTTTGACATACAAATACTCCTCAGTTAGAGTTAGTACCAGTTGTTAAGTCTTTCAAGTGTTTCCCGTGTGACTACATGCTTGTTCAAGAACTCTGCCTACTCCTATGTCTTCAAGAGTTACTCCTACTTTCTCTTCCAGGAGATTGAGTGTTTCTCTTTTAATGTTTAGATCTTTAATCCATTTTGACTTTAACTTAGTGTATGGTGATAGAGCTGGGTCAAGTTTCAGTTTTCAGCATGTAGAAAGCTGATTTGTCTAGCACCATTTCTAGTAGAGGCTACCTTTCTTCCAGAAAACATGTTTGGCCGCTTTGTCGAAGAGCAGGTGGCTGAGTGTGTTCGCAGAGCAAAACTTCTAATCTATTCCATTTCTCCTGCGTTTTATTTCGTTGCCAATACCATGCTGATTTTATCACAGTAGATTTGTAGTATAATTTCAAGTCACGAATTGTAATGCCTGCTGCCCTGTCTTTGTTCGCCAGGATTTCCTTTGCTATTCTAGGTCTTTCCTGTTCCAAACAAATTTCAGGAATGATTTCTGTACGTCAGGGAGGTATGTTGTTGGCAGTTTGCTAGGGATTGCATTAAATCTGTATAGCAATTTTGGAAGTATGTCCATCTTCACTAAGTTGGTTTTTCTTTACGAGGAGGAGGGAATATATTCCATTTTCTGAAATCCTCTACGATCTCTTTTCTTAGGGTACTGTAATTTTCCATGAAAAGATCTTCGACTTCTTTGGTGACGTGAATTCCTTGGTATTTCATTTTCCATGGTGCTATAGTTTCCCACTCTGTGTGTTTGTTATCTGTTTAGAGGAATGCTATTGACTTTTGAGTACTGAGTTTGAATCCTGCGATAATACTGAATTTGTCTATCAATTCTAGTAGCTTCTTGTTGGAGTTTTTTTGGGTCTTCCAAGTAAAGTATCATGCCATCTGCAAATAGTGATAACTTAACTTCTTCTTCACCTTTCTTTTTCTTTTTATTTCTCCCTCTTTTCTAATGGCTGTAGCAAATGAGTCCAAAACAACATTGAATAGGAGGGGTGGTAGAGTATATTGTTTTGTAGCAGATCTAAGAGTAAAAGACTGCAGTTTTTCCCCGTTTACAATTCTATTAGCCATTGGGTTGTAATAAATGTCTTTTATCAAATTAAAGCAAAGGCCTTATATTCCAATAATGTGTAGGACTTTGAACATGAGAGTTGGACTTTGTCAAAAGCCTTTTCTGCATCAATTGAGATTATCATGTGGTTTTTAGATTTCAGTCTATTAATATAGTGTATTACATTTAGAGATATTCAAACACTGAACCATCCTTGCATCCCTGGGATGATCCTACTTGCCCATGGTGTTTGATCTTCTTGATGATTTGCTGTATTCTATTTGCTAGGTTTTTATTCAAGATTTTTGCATCTATGTTCATAAGTGAGATTGGCCTGTAGTTCTGTTTTTTAGTTGTGTCTTTCCCTGGTTTGGGAATCAGTATAATACTTGCCTCCATGAGAGATTTTTGGAGGACTGCTTCCTTTTCAATATCATTGAAGAGCTTGAGCAGTATAGGGATTATATCTTCTATAAATTTCTTCTAGAATTCAGCTGTGAATCAATCAGGACCTCTACTTTTCTTTGACAGCTGACATTTCATTACATCTCATACTTATTTCGCTGTTATTGGGTTATTGAGAGTTGTTATATCTTCTTTACTCAGCTTGGTAATTTGTAACTTTTGAGGAATTTGTGCATTTCTTCTGTGTCTTGTATTCTGTGAGCATAAAGATTCTGAAAGTTGTTATTGACAATTTTCTGAATTTCCACTGGGTTTGTGGTGATTACATTCTTTTTATTCTTTATTGCTTGTAGTTGCATTTTTTCTTTCCTCTTTTTGATGAGGTTAGCTAGGGGCTTATCAACTTTATTTAGTCTTTCAAAGAACTAGTTTTTTGATTTATGGATTCTTTGAACTGCTTTCTTCATCTCAATTGAATTAATTTCTGCTCTAGCCTTTATGACTTCTTCTCATCTTTGGGCTCTTGGTTTGGTTTGCTTTTCCTTTTTAGATGTCAGAGCTGGAGCATTAGGGTGTTTATTTGTTAACAGATTGTTTTCCTAATGTGTGAGTTCATAGCTATATATTTTCCTCTGAGAACTGCTTTCTTTGCATCCTATAAATTCCCAGAAGTTGTGGCTGAATTTTCATTGAATTTTAGATATTGTCAAATTTTTTGTTTAATTTCATCATTGATCCACTGATTACTGAGTAGGGTGTTAATTTCCATGTATTTAGGGGGCTTTCTGGTTTCTTTTGTCATTTATTTCCAGTTTTATTGCAATGTGGTGAGATAATATGCATGGGATAATGTGTTTTCTTGCATACACTTAAGCATGACCTATGGACCAATGTGTGGTCTATTTTAGAAAATGACCAGTGTGCAGTTGAAAAAAAATGTGTATTCAGCTGTGGTTGGGTGGAACACTCTGTATATGTTCTCCAATTCCATTTGTTCCAAGTTCTGGTTCAGTTCTACTATTTCTTTGCTAATATATATATATATATATATATATATATATATATATATATATATATATATATATATATATATATTTGTGGTTGATCTTGGTTTTGAGATAAAGGTGTATTAAGGTCTCCTGTTGTGATTGTGGTCTTTCACATTAGATTTTTCATGTCCTTTAATATTTGTCTTATACAGTTGGGTGCTCCTGTGTTTGTCACATAGATATTCATGAGTGTAACCTCTTCTTCTTGAATTTTTCCCCTAACCAATATGTAGTGACCTTCTTTGTTTCATTTGATCCTTCTTTGGTGGAAGTTGAGACTGTCTGAGAACAGAATTTTTATGCCTCTTTGTTTTGGAGGTACTGGGTCATGTAGTATTGCTTTCCGTCCTTTGATTTTGAGCCTATGAATGTCTTTTTGAGTTAAGTGTGTTTCTTCTATACTGCATATTGTTGGATTTTTTTTCCTAATCTACTGTACAAAGCTATTTCTCTTAATTGTTGAATTGAGTCCATTTACATTGATTGTTATAATTGAGATGTGTCATACGATTGACATGTTATTTACCTGCTGTTGTTTACTACTTTTTGTCCTGTGTTTAATTGTTTGCCCTATTTATTGGCTTCCTTCTGTTCTCATTTGTATAGTTCTGGTCATTGTGGTCATTCTCTAGAACATCTTTCAGTAGCCTGTATAGAGATGGCTTTGTAATCATTAATATCTTTAGTTCTTCTTTTTCATGGAAATATTTCACTTCTCCATCAAACTTGAAAGAGAGTTTTACAGGGTATAGTAGTCTGGGCTGGAATTTGTTTTCATAGAGAACTTGATGTACTCTTGTCCATGATCTTCTTGCCTTCCTGGATTGTGAAGAGACATTGGCCATAATTCTGATGGGTTTTCCTTTGAATGTGATCTGCTTCTTTTCTCTAGCGGCTTTCAGTGTATTATTCTTGTGTTGTGTTTCTGTGATCTGGACTATTATATGACTCAGTGGGTTTTGAGTTGGGTTGAAGTTATGTGACGCTGTGTATCCTTCTGTTACCTTAATGTTACATTATTTCGTCATATTGGGAAGTTTTCTGGTATTACTTCTACCCATAATGTTTTCATATCATTTTGTATTGACTCCTTCTTTCTCATTGATGCCTATTAATCTCACATTGTTCATATTGGTATCATCTTGCAGGTGATGGATTATTTTTTCCTGCATACTCATTGTTTTTAAGAGAATCTCACTAGCTGCACTAGCATCTTCGAGATCTGAGATGCTGTCTTTGCTTTCACTCAAATGGTTTTGTACACTTGTGATTGAGACTTTTACGTTCCTCTATATCTCTTGGACTGTGTCATGTGATCTATTTCTTTCCTGTATTGCTCATTCAAGGAATCCATCATATTTCTAATCTCATCTATTGTTTTATCAATGTCTTCTTTAAAGGTAGCTAAAAATTAGTTTACTGCCCAGTTTTTTCCAAATTGGTTTCCTCCATATATGTCCATATTAGATTCTTTACTTCAGATGGTATGATTTCAGAGATTTCTCATTTTATTTCAGAAATTATTTCTGACCTGAGTTCCTGTTTACATTTATGCTGTTGTTTCTTTGCTTGTTATGCTGTTAATTCATACACTTGAGCTGAGCTAGTGTTCTCTGTACTTGCTTTGGGTGAACATTGGGTTTCCCCCATGTCTTTAGGCCTTAAATTCTTCATTTTGGATGCTATATATTCACAATTTTTTTTATTTCAGGCAATAATTCTTATGAGTTCCTTTATACCTTTCTGCTCTTTTTTCTTTGTTTCTGATGCTATTAAGTCATGCATTTCAGCTGAGTTAGTGTCCTCTGCTCTTGTCATGGGTGGGCTCAAGGCTTGCGATTGCATTTTACTCCTTGTCTTTATCATTTTGTATAGCACTGACCTCTGACCTTTGGTGTAGGGTTTGTGCAGGTATAACCTTGGCACGTAATGAGATTCTCGTGCCAGTCTATTAAGTTTGAGTTTATGCAGTTATGCATGGCCTGGATCTAGTTGTTTTGTTCAGCTCCTCTTTTGCTGCAGCCCTGCTTGCACAACTGTGAGCCTGTGATTTCCTCTGTTGTGCCCCTGGCCAAGGGAGCATCGGGGAGTGCTGAAGCTCACCCACACACTTACCGGACTGGGCTGGGCAGGGCATAGTAAGAGTCACAAAAATTCTCACTTGCTAGGTGGGTTTGGGGGTGGGCACCCTGGTAAGTTGCAGGGATCGCAGGGGCGCAGTAGAGTGTCTCCATCACTTGTGTGCCTGAGTTTTGTTCTCTGGATCTCTCGATGGCGACGCAGGAAAGCCAGAAGTTCTCCTTCACACTCACTGGGCCAGTGTGGGGTGGATTGGACCAAGAGAGTCTCAGAAGTTCTTACTTTCTTGGCAGCCTTGGGGGCAGTGGCCCTAGAGGGCTCTCGCTGGAGCTGCCAGGAGAAGCTGAAAGTTCTCCCACATACTCAGCAGGCTGCACTGTGGTGCTATTCTGTTTGCAGACAAAATAAACTTAAAAAATGAACAAAAGAGATAAAGTAAGATGCTATATATTTGTTAGGGAAAAGTTTTGAAAGGAAGAGATAATCATAAAGATGTATGAACCAAATAAGGGAGCACCTAACTATATAAAATATTAATATATTTGAGTAATCAAATAAGCATTAAAGTGATTCTAATAGGGGAACATTATACACCACTGCCACAAATTGATAGATAAACTAGACAAAAAGTGAACAAGGAAATATCAGAACTGAATGAAATCTGTGAAACAAATGTGTTTAGTAATGTTTACAGAGTATTCCTCACAACAACATTAGAAGATTTTTTTTTCAGCTGAATATGAGAGATTCTTTAAAATAGCTCATACCCTAGCCCATAGAACATGCTTAAGTAGATGCAAAGGTCATGAAATTGCTCCATGTGTATTATCTGCATATAGTGCAATGAATGTTAAAAATAATGACAAGTGATACTATTAATACTCAATGAAAACATTGAATTAAGTAACAGCCTCCTGAGAAATCAATTCGATACAGATGAAATTAAAAAGTAGAAATTAATGTAATTGAGACTAAAACAATATAATAAGGTTTTTTTTCTTTGTTTTGCTTTTGGTGCCAGGGATTGAACTCAGGACCCTGCACTTGTCAAGCAAGTTCTTATTCTACTGAGCTATCTACTCGGCACTACAATAAGTTAATTAATCAAACAGTTTGTTATTTGAAGATTAAATAAAATTGCTTATACTTTTGCCAATCTTATCAAAATAATGAAATACTAAAATTCACACACTGAGGAAAGAAATGAGTGAAATCACTAGAGTTCTTATTCAAATTCAGATAATCAATACTTCAAAAACTTTAATAAGATAAAAACATAGAGGAAATGAGCAGATGTCTCTCTCTCTCTCTCTCTCTCTCTCTCTATATATATATATATATATATATATATATATATATATATATATATATATATAATGAATTACAAAAGTTTAAATAAGAATATATAAAAATTCTAAATAACCCAATATCAATTAATAAAATTGCAAATACAATTACAAAAAAGAGCTTACCAACAAATACAATTTTGCCCAAGATAATTTTTGTAGCACTCAGTAGTGATTTCATTAGGCCCCGAGATTTTGTTTTCTTGATTAAAAACTGTACAGAAGGGGCTGTTGAGATAGCTCAGCAGTCCAAAGCACCTGCTTAGGAAAGCTTAGGCAGGTGCATGGCACTTCATTTTGATCCATGGGACCACATGTTGCACCAGCCCCACTCTGAAGGTGGGTTTGGCAGGCCAAAAAAACTGTACAGAAAATCAGAAGTCATGGTCTTTGTCTCAATCCAATAAAGGCAATCTGTGATAAACTAACAGCTAACATAGTAAATGCTCAAAAACTGAAATCTTTCACTACACAATCAGGAACAAGATAAGGATGTCCACTACCACCACACCTATTCAAAAGTCTTAGAAACGTTATAAAGAACATTTAGACATGAAAGGGATGTAAAAGGAAGAAAAGAATAGGAAGAAATTTAATATTCATTATTCACAGATGATGAAATACTCTATCACATAGATGACCACAAAACTTCCATCACCAGATATCTAGATTTAATAACCAAATTCAGTTGTATAGCTGGATACAAAATCAACAATCACAAACACATAAAATTTTTGTACAAAAGAATAAATTCACTCAGAGTGAAATTAGGAAAAGTACACTCTTCAAAATAAAATAATGAAATATGGACCAATAAATCAAAGAAATTAAAAGATCCATATATTTAAAATAAAGTACTCTAAGAAAGGGGATCAAAGAGGATAACAGAAAATGGGAAGATATCCTTTGCTCATTTATATAAAGGACCACTACATAGTGAAGCCTCTAAACTCAGAAAATAGTTATACAAATTTAATGCAGTTCTGATCCAAATTAGTGTACCACACAGAACTGAACAAAATATCCCTAAAATTCATTTGGATCCAAAATTGGCCTAGATTAGTAAAAGTAATTCTGTAAAAGAAGAGAAAGGCAGGAGACATTACATTCTTGACTTGAAATTATACTACAAAATTACTGTGGTAAAATTAGCATGATACTGGCAAAAATACCGGCCTGAGAATCATTAGTGGAACTGACAAAAGATTCACACAAAGGTTAAAATACATTCAAACAAAAAAGTCAATCATGTGCACTGGAAGAAAGATATCCTATATAATAAATGGTTCTGGAAAACTAGGTATCTATGTGCCAAAGTCTAAAACTAGAATCATTTTTTTTTCTTGAGGTGTTTGAAACTTAGAATTGAACTCAGGCCCATGCACTTGCCAGGGAAGTGCTTACTCAACTGAGCCATCTCCCCGGCTCCTAAAATTAGAATCATCTCTATCAGAATGTGCAAAATAAAAGTCACGATGTACCTAGGATCTAAATATTAAAACAGAAAGAATAAATCTTCAAGAAGTGGAAGTAGGTAGAAATCTTGAAGATGTATGTGTAGCTAGAGAGTTCATGAATGAGACACATACTTCATGAGAATAACAGCAAAGAATCAACAACTGGGGGCTCATCTTATTAAAAAGCTTTGCAGCATCAAAATAATCACCAATAGAGTGAAAAGTCAGCCCACAGAGTGAAAAACGAACTGTTTTGAATGAAAAACAAACTTTTTTGAGTGAAAAAAATTTAGTCATGGGTTTCTCGGACAAACGACTCATATATAATGAATTGAGAAAAATAAAACCCTAAAACTGAAAGTCCTGATCTAAAAATGGATATCTAAGATGAATATGAAGAAATACAAATGGCAAATATGTATATAAGAAATGTTCAACATCATCTGTCATGTGAGAAATGCAAATTAAGAGAACACTGAGATTCTATCTCCAGAAGAATGGCTATCATCAAGAAATCAACTAATAACATGGCCAGCAAGATAGCTCAGTGGACTAATAGCCTACTTAGGCAGGCACATGCACTGGGGTTTGATCCTCAACATCACATGCTATTCTGACACTGCATAGACCTCTGAGTCTTGTAATATATTCCATTTATCCTCAGTCTAATACCAGATTGATTTTATCACAGGGGCTTTGTAATTCAATTTCAAGTCAGGAATTGTGATGCCCCCTGCCTTGTCTTTGTTGTCCAGGATGGCCTTTGCCATTCAAAGTCTTTTCTGGTTCCAAATAAATTTTAAGAATGATTTCTCTAGGTCTGGGAAGTATGTGCATGGCACTTTGATAGGGATTGCGTTGAATCTGTACAATGATTTTGGGAGTATGGCCATCTTCACGATGTTGGTTCTTCCTATCCAAGAGCATGGAATATGTTTCCATTTTCTGAAATCCTCTATGATCTCTTTTCTTAGGGCACTGTCATTTTCCGTGAAAGGATCTTTGACTTCTTTGGTTAAGTAAATTCCAAGATATTTCATTTTGCGCAGTGCTATTGTAAATGGTATTGTTTCTATAGTTTCCTTCTCAGCGTGTTTGTATCTATGTAGAGAAATGCTATTTTCTTTTGACTATTGACTTTGGATCCTGCTATGCTACTAAATTTATGCATCAATTCTAGTAGCTTCTTGGTGGAATATTTTGGATATTCCAAGTAAAGTATCATGTCATCTACAAATAGTGGCTTATCAACTTTATTTAGTCTTTCAAAGAACCAGATTTTTGATTTGTGGATTTTTTCATATCAAATGAATTAATTTTTTCTCTAATCTTTATGATTTTTTCCTGTCTTTGGCCTCTTGGTTTGGCATTCTCTTCTCTTTCTAGATGTTGGAGGTACAACACTAGGATGTTTATTTCTTCCCATTCTGTTTTCCTAATGTGTGAGTTCATAGCGATGATTTTTTCATCTGAGAACTGCTTTCATCGCACCTCATAAAGTCCAGTAAATTGTCACTGATATTTCACTGAATTGTAGATATTGTTGAATTTCTTGTATAATTTCATCTGTGACCCATTGATTGTTGAGTAGGGTGTTGTTTAATTTCCATGAATTTAGCGGGTTTTTCTAGTTTCATTTGTCATTTATTTTCAGTTTCATTGTACTGTGGTTGGATAATATGCATGGGATGATTTCTGTTTTCTTGCATACACTTAAGCATGACCTATGGACCAGTATGTGGTCTATTTTGGAAAATGACACATGTGCAGCTGAAAAAAATGTGTATTCAGCTCTGATCGTGTGGAACATTCTGTATATGTCCACCCATCAGGTTCATTTATTCCAAGCTCTGGTTCAGTTCTGCTACTTCTCTGCTAATTTGTTTTTTTTTTTTTTTTTTTTTTTTTTTTTTTTTTTTTTTTTTTTTTTTTTTTTTTTTTTTTTTTTTTTTTTTTTTTTTTTTTTTTT
>PVKA01040115.1:0-19066 GCA_004027165.1 Ctenomys sociabilis | reverse complement strand
TTTTTTTTTTTTTTTTTATAGTTAACACACTACCAAATGTGTCTTTAGATAGCCTTGTCCTGGTGGTATTTTCAATAAGCACTAACCTTGCCTGGTACAGTATGGGGGTTGTAAGTTGGCATGGAAATTTAAAGCAGGTTCTTGGTGCACAGCATGAATTAGTTATATATGGGACAGTAGTTTTTCATCTTCAGTTGTCTCTGATGCAGCTTATATGAAATAATTGTTGTTCTGTTAAATGAATACCACATTGTAATTGAAAAAAAAGTTGCAACTGTTTTGTTGACATTCTGAATGCTTCTAAGTAAATACAATTTAAAAAATAATTTTCAGTTTCACTACACTATGATCAGAAAATATGCATGGGATAATTTCGATTATTTTGCATTTACTTAAGCATGATCTATGTGCTAGTATATGTTCTATTTTGGAAAGCATCCTTTGTGCATCTGAGAAGAAAGTATATTCTGACACTGTTGGTTGGAACACTCTAAAGGTCTACTAAGTCAATTTCTTTACAAGTTTCTCTTATTTCTTTGCTTATTTTTTGCTTAGTTGATTTATCTCTTTGTGTCAATGGAGTTTTAAAGTCCCCCAGGACAACTGTGCTACTGCTCATTTGATTTTTCAAGTCTGTTAAAATTTGTCTTACACAGGTGGGTGCTCCTACATTGGATGCATATATAATTGTTATCTCTTCCTCTTGCAGTTTTCCCTATTTCTTTATTTTTTTTTAATCACTCTTGGTTTGAAGTTGACCAGAATAGCTACTCCTGATTTTCTCTGGGCTCCTGTTGCATGGAGTATTGTTTTCTATCCTTTGACCTTAAATCTACTAATTTCTTTTTGAGTTAAATGTGATTGTTGCACACAGCATATCGTTTGATTTTTTTCTTGAACCACTCTGCCAGTCTGTGTCTTTTGAATGGTGAATTCAGATTATTTACATTGGTGTTTATAATGATATATATCAGCTTATCTTTGTCATGTTATTTTCAAACTACAGGATTCATAGTTTTCCCCTCTGCATAATAGTTTGCCCTGCTTGGTGGTTCTATTCTGTTGCTTTTCTTGAAGTTGTGGTCCTCTTCATCTCTTTCTAAAATAGCTGTCAGGGCCGGGCGGGGTGGCGCATGCCTGTAATCCCAGCACTTGGGAGGCTGAGGCAGGAGGATTGTTGTGAGTTCGAGACCAATCTGAGCTACAAAGTGAGCTTCAGGCCAGCCTGAACCGCATAGTGAAACCCTGTCTCAAAAAGCCAAAAAATAAAATAAAATAAAATAAAATAAAATAGCTGTCAGTACTCTTTGTAGGGTTGGTTTGGTGGTCATGACTTTCTTCAGTTCTTTGTTATGGAAGTATCTAATCTCTCCATTAAACTTAATAGACAGTTTTGCAGGCTACATCAATCTTAGTTGAAAGTTGTGTTCTTTTAGGACTTCAAATATCTCACTCCAAGCTCTTCTTAATTTTTTCCAAGCTCTTCTTGATTTGATGGTTTATGTTGAGAAATCTGCCATGTTTCTGATGGGCTTTCCATTATAGGTGAACTGTTTCTTCTAACAGCTTTTAATATTTGTTCTTTTGCTGACTTTCTGGGATCTTGATTATTGTGTGACTAGGTATAGATTTATTTTGGTTATGGCTAGCTGGAGCTCCATATGCCTCATTTTTATATGGCATATTCTTTTCCCATACTGGGAAATTTCCTCCTATGATATGAAACAGTCTTTTCATATCATTTGTGTTGACTCCAACTGTTTCATTGATACCTAGGATTCTTTTATTATTTTTCTTTGCATCAACTTGCAGCTGCTGCATCGTGATTTCCTGGTTCCCTGTTATTTTTAAGAGCTCTTTCCTTTCATGTTCACTAGCTCTGATGCTATCTTCAAGGTCTGAAATTCTATCTTCAATTTCATTCTTGAAATCTTTCCAGCTTTCAATGGAATTTTTTAAATTTTTCTTTTTTTTTTTTTTTTGGAACCGGGGATTGAATTTAGGCCCTTGCGCTAACTTGCCATGAAGAGCTTTTTCCATGAGCCATCTCCCCGGCCCCTTATTTTTCATTTTATTTATTTATTTTTGGGGGTGGAACTAGGGATTGAACTCAGGTCCTTATGTTTGCCAGGGGAGTGCTTATTCCACTGAGCCATCTCTTCAGCCCCTCATTTTATATATTTATTTACTTATTTTTACTGGGGATCAATCTCAGGACCTTGCACTATTTGAATCTGTTTTATTCATTCCAGTTCTTTCTTGTATTATTCATTCCATGTTTCCAGAATTTTCCTATTCTCTTCTTTTTAAAAAAAAAATCTATAGCTGGGCGTGGTGGCACATGCCTGTAATCCCAGCACTCGGGAGTCTGAGGCAGCAGGATTGTTGTGAGTTCTAGACCAGCCTGAGCTACAAAGTGAGCTTAAGGGCAGCCTGAACTGCATAGTGAGACCCTGTCTCAAAAAGCCAAAAAAAATCTATGTCTTCTTTAGATGTACTGAGTCATTCTTTCATGATTGTCATTTCTTTTTTTTTTTTAAGCTGAGAGATTATTTTTGATCTGATTTCCTCCATAGCCTGATGGAGTTGTTTAATTTGGTTGCCATCATTTCTGAAATTTCATGTGTTTGACTTCCAGGTTCTTCTATGACTTTGTCTCCTGGACTTGTTTTGAGTGGGTGAGAGGTCTGAGATTGCCTTTTACTCCTTCTTTTTGAGAGTTTTTGAAGCTCCCAATGTTCATTCTGACTCTGCAGCTACGGTACAAGGGTGCAGGGTGAGAGAACAAGGCTCCTACTAGAGCGGGAGGGTGGGTAGGCTCTCCAAACCTCCCACTCTATGGGCTTCAGTGTGGTTTACACCTTGGTAGTGGGAAGGGGTTGGCAAGCTGCAGGTCAAGATGAATCCAATGATGATCAGGCCATAGCTCTACAAGACTTTCTTGATGTTGAGGGGTGCAGGATAGGTCTCACCAAGGCTCCCACTACCAGTGGGACAGACAGTGGCAACTCAGCAGAGCTATAGTGACAGTGATGCGAGGAGAGGTGGTCACAGCTCAGCTGAGCTCCGGCAATGTGGGTTGAGAAATGGGCAGGGTTCAGCAAGGTCCCAATAGTGGTCCTGGGACCACCTGACTTCTATGACAGTGGGAGAAGCAGCCACAGCTCAGCTAAGCTCCAGTGATGGTGGCAGTGGGGAGAAGCAGTGCTCACCTGGTGCCTGCAGCTGTCCTCTGTGTACCTCCCTTCTGTGACAGTGGGAGCCAACATTGTTTCATGATTAAAACACTGATCAATGGTTTAAAAGGATGGTATCTTAAACTAATAAAATCCATGTGAGAAAAAAATGTAATTGTCAACATCATACCAAATAGGGAAAAACACAGCATGCCCTTTAAAATGAGAGATGAGACAACTGTTCATAAAAGTTAAACAGTTTTATGAACTGACCACTCACCACTCCTGTTCATAAAATCCTCAATTTGGTATACACCGCAGGGCCATAATAATAAGTTGAGCTGTAAATGGCTGTGGTCAATAACTTCTTCAGATAACTCACTATTGTTGTGGAATGCTGGACTGTGCTGGATTGTGTTGTTGAGTACAAGTACCTAAGTTAGTTGAATGACAATGGAGTGCCCATCTTTGACAGGTGTAGAGAAAGGAAGGGGTATAGAAAGAAGAATCATGATGTGTGTGTATGGACAGTACAGGTGGGATAGATAACTCCGTGCTTATACATAATTCTACAAGAGGCAAGATTTGCACTAATGGTGGACAGGATATCATGTCAGCTTCTAGTACTATGGACAACCACTAGGAAAATAACAAGGTAGAAAGTATTAATTATTGAATCTTTGATGTAATTCAGGTATAAAAAATAAGATACGCAAACAGCTACACTCTCTTAATTTACTGATAAGAGACATAAGTTATAATAATGTCTGTAAGTATAATATCATGTATGCACCTTCTATGATACCAAGACATTATGAAAATAGTTTGCAATGTATTAATTTATCAAATCTGTCCTGTTAAGGTGTCTTAAAACTGTCTCATTGATATTTGTACTTCAATAAAAAAAATAAAAATCCTCATTTTGTAGCCAGAACAGTTAGGCAGGAGAAAGAAATGAGATCTGTGTAGAGGAAAAGAAGAAATCAAAGTATCTTTATTTGCAGATGACATCTTCTTTATACAGAAGATCCAGAACGACATCAGAAGACTCTTAGTGTTGGGAGCGGAGCAAGCCAGGTAATCAATCAAATGTGCGTAGGTGGGACTAGGCCTCAGTGCTGAAAGCAAACAAGTTACCTCAAACTGAGATAAGCATCCTGTCTGGTTAAGGTCAGCTATTAGTCCCTGGGCAAGCTTGTGTCACATGTTATTAACTTTGCAAAAGTATAAATAAAAGACTGTTCTGCTGTGCATTGTGTTAGTCTAGCCCATTAGGCAGACCAGCAACCACCTGGCCCAGCTTTTGTCTTCTTGTCTTTCTCATTCCTGCCACCATTTCTCTCTGGATAGAACTGATCACAGTGACACCAATGGATCCCTACATTTGACACCCAGTCAGGACACTCAGTAAGAGATAAGTGTGGGCAGAGGAATCACTTCCAAGCTTATAAAGGAGGGAAATGTACTGGTTAGAGCCAGCAGTAGTCTGCACAGGTGTGCATCGGTGCTGGTGCACTAGGTGTACAACTTGGGGGTGGAGGCTCACCAGGGCCAGGAACAGGCTCACTAGGGCTAGAGAGATAAAGGAGCATAAAGAGAAAAAGAGGCTTGAGAGAAACCTAACAAGTAAAAGTTAGGTTGAATTAAAAATGGAAAAAAAAGGGTTTTTAAGCCATGGATATTTATAGATGTACATATATATGTTTATTGTTTTCTTGGTTTCTCTATTTGTGCTACTTTCTAAGACTACCATAAAGGACTTGGCATGGAGAACTGTTTTAAAAACAAGTCCTTTGGGGCCAGGGAGATAGCTCAGTAGAATAAATGTTTGTCTGGCAAGCTCAAGGTCCTGAGTTCAATCCCCGGTACTGCAGGAATAAATAAATACAAAATAAATTTTAAAAAAAGAAAAAATAAATAAGTAAATAAATATTAAAAAAACATAAAAACAAGTCCCAAATGAGACAAGGAGGGTAGAACAAAGGTACAGCAGATAGAGTTTAAATTTTTTAGCTCAATTAGATGAAAAAGGAAAAATTTCTTTTAAATCTGGTTCCAAGCAGCAAAGGGCTGCGGGGGGATGGGCACAAACTGGGCTCCGGGAGGCCCTTGGACTCAGGTCTTAGGCAGACCCAGCTGGGATTCTCAGCCACCCCCATCCAGCCACAGAAGTTGATGTGTACCATCAACTACAGTCTTGTGCATCTGGTGTTACACGGGGGATCATGACTATGGTATGCTGTGGCCTTAGCACTGGCTATGTGTGTTGCTGGCATCGCAAATTTATTAGGCTCAAGATAATATCTATGGTTAAAATCTGGGCAAAACCAAAACACTCAATGTACAGAGGCACAAGCCGCAATCCTGGCCATGGCAGCTCAAGAAAATTTCACTGAGTCACAGATTGAAACGAAGTTTGTAGGTCTTTATGAATCCACACCTTTTAAAACCTTAAGAGAAAGGGCTGGGGAAATGGCTCAGTAGAATAAGTGCTTGCCGAGCAAGTGCAAGGGCCTGAGCTAAATCCCTGGTTCTGCCAAAAAATAAAGTAAAATAAAACCTTAAGAGAATTAACACAAGCTGTTGCTATTATGACCCTACTGTTCCCCTTCCCTTGAGTTTTGTGGAAAGGCTTTGACAACAGACTATAGCCCTAAATGACTGGACAGGAATAGCTAAAGCATGTTTCAAACCAAGAGACTTTATTATGGAAAGAAAATTTCTTTTAACAGGCAGCTGGAAATACAGTTCACAACTTAGTCATTACAAAAGATATGCTAATTGAGGAGGGTGCTTTCCTAGTACAATCAACTGACTTTTACAGTGCAACTACAGGGGCCAGAGAGATGGCTTAGCAGAATAAGCGCTTCCTGGGCAAGCGCAAAGACCTGAGGTCAATCCCCGGTTCTGCCAAAAAAAAAAAAAAAAAAAAAAATACAGTGCAACTACATGAGCAAACTAAGAGATCTACCTTTAGGGCCTGGAGGGAACTTCTTTGTGACAGTGAAACATTCCTTAACTTGGCTTCTATTAGGCAAGGCCCTAATGAACCTTTCCAAGATTTTGCTGCACATTCATTGCAAGCTACTGAGAAGATTATCAGTGACAGGAAAGCTAGTGAATTAACAGTTCAACAATTGGCCTTGGGGGGGGGGGAAATAAACAAAAACAAAACAATTGGCCTTTTTTTTTTTTTTTTTTTAAAAATTGGCCTTTGAAAATGCAATTAAATGGTGTAATGAGGCTTTAAGGACCATAAACAGCGGGCTACACTGCCTGAGATGATTCAGATTTGTGCGGATATCAGTCCCTCATACATACAGGAGCTGCCTCAGTAGCAGCTATCACTCAGGTTATTTTCCACAGTCTTAAAAAAGGGGATAAAGTAAGGCTATTTGTTGCCATTGTGGGGATGAGGGACATTTAGCCCAAAGCTGTTCTGCTGCACCAAAGACAACACAGCCTTTATCTGTCCCTTCAGTTAAACTTTCCAGCCCTTGTACTAGATATAGATAAGGGTACCACTGGGCAAGTGACTGTAGATCTAAAACTGATGAGGAAGGTTGACCCATTCAGGGAAACTTCCAATGGGGTGGTCTTGGCCCCAACAAACAATGGGGGTGCTTTCCCTCCCCCACTAAAGCATCTTTGAGCAACAAACAACAGTGACACCTTAAGTTCCTCCACCAGATTCCTATTGACTCTTAAACTGGGGCTCCAATTTATTCCTACTAGAATCTGTGAACCGATGCCTCAGGGTACAGTGGGAATCTTGCTAGGTCTCAGCAGTCTCATTTTAACAGGTCTCCAGGTTTTACCTAGTGTACTTGATGTTGATTTTATCAGACAAATCAGGTTTTTTTTTTTTTTTGCGGAACTGGGGATTGAACTCAGGCCCTTGTGCTTGCCAGGGAAGCACTTATTCCACTGAGCCATTTCCCCAGCCCCAGACAAATCAGTTATTATTCAATCTACCCAAACCATGCTAAAATCACCCCAGATGATTGCTTACTTGGTCGTTTTTTCCTTGGAAAAAGTTGGATAATTTATTTAAAAAAAAAAAAATGAAGAGTTTCGGGTTTCCTGATGCTTACTGTGTACAGCAGATTAAACAAAATTGCCTTAACTATTGAAGGAAAAGCATTTAAAGGGCTATTGGGTGCAGATGTTTCAGTTATTGCTGAGCATTACTGGCCTGAGGCATGGCCTCTGGACATGGCCACTACACATTTACTAGGGGTGGGCAAGGTTTCTTCACCTAGCAGAAGTGCTAAGTTGCTAATATGGAGGGATGCAAGAGGTCTCCTAATGCCTCCCCCCTATACCAGCCAATCTATAGTATCATGACATATTATAGAGTATGGAAACATTTTTGCCCAGTCCTAACTCCCTGGTGGTTCATCATATGTTAGAACAAGATTTCTGTCCCAATCAAGTACTTGGTAAAAATAAGGGAGAAAAGAACGTTTTTTGGCATAGGATATTTTTAGAGGAACAGTGATCCCTTTTCCGACCCCATGGATGGCATTCAGGATAACTTGGATGCCTGATGACCCTGCTTGGGTTGATCAGTGGCCCATAACTCAAGAAAAGATTATAGCAACTCATACACTGGTTAATGAACAGCAGATGGCAGGGTACCTAGAACATTCCCATAGCCCTTAAAATACCCCAATTTTTGTAATTTAAGGAAGAAAGATGAAGAAAGTGGAGATTGCTATAGGACTTGCAGGCAGTCCATGGAACACACCATGGAACCTATGTGAGTGAGCACTACAATAGGAACTGCCCAGTCCTATAGTCCTTTACATTTTTCCCTTATGGTGATTGATTTAAAAGACTGTTGTTTCCTTTCTACCCTTCTGCACCCTGAAGATAAAAAACATTTTTGCTTTCAGTTTATCGTATTAATAATCAGGCTCCTATGTACCGTTTTCAGTGGCGTTGTCTATCACAAGGTATGGCAAACAGTCCAACCTTGGGCCAAGAGTTTGTGGCTACAGCCATTTGGTCAGTGCGACAGGCCTGCCTATCTGCATACATAGATGACATTCTATTGGCTCATGAAGCCCCATCCATTTTACATCACATGTTTACCAATTACATGGTGCTCTCCGCGATAAAAGTCTAGTGATAGCCCCTAAGAAGGTAAAAAAGTGTGGCAACTTTTTCATATTTGAAACACCATATTCAACAGAGACAAATTATGCCCCAAACTGTTCATATCTACGTTAGACATCTTGCAACCCTAAATGATTTTCAGACTGTACTTGGTAACATTAATGGGCTCCACCCAGCTCTTAAGCTAACTACTCTTGAGTCTCATGAGTTAAGTCCTGTCCTTGACATTCCCAAGGGAGACTCAGCCCCTACTTCTAATCCACAGTCTTTTTTTTTTTTTTTTTTTTTTTTTTTTTTTTTGCGGAACCAGGGATTGAACTCAGGCCCTTGCGCTTGCCAGGGAAGCACTTATTCCACTGAGCCATCTCCCCAGCCCTAAAGAAGGGAAAGACATTAGAAGCAAGGCTTTTTTTCCTCTTTCTTTTCTTTCTTTCTTTTTTTTTTTTTTTTTTTCTTCTTGTGGAACGGGGGATTGAACTCAGGCCCTTGTGCTTGCCAGGGAAGCACTTATTCGATTGAGCCATCTCCCCAGCCCCTCCTACTTCTAAAAAGAACACTTAGCTAAGACTGCCATGAATAAAGTTAATCAGGCTCTTTGTAATGCTCAGCTCTCTAGAGGTGAGTTATCTTTGCCAATGTTTTAAATTATTTTTCCAACTCTGTATATGCCCACTGGGGTTTTTGGCAGTCTCAGGGTCTCTTACAATGGCTACACGTGCCACATACTCCACATAAAGCTATTAGTCCCTCAGATGCTGTTCAACAAGCTTTTGTATCTCATGCCATTTGTCATCAAAAGCCTTATGCAAACAGTTTAATGTGCTTCAAGCACAGGCCAGAAAACTGTTAAAAGATGTTCTGTTACATACATTCCTGAATTTGGTTCTTTGAGTTGGGTCCATATTTGGGTGGACACTTCCTCAGAATCCATACGTGCTACTGCCCACACTGGTGAAGCAGCTAAACATGTCATTGCTCACTGTTTGGATGCCTTAGTGCCCTTGGCTGCCCACAGACACTTAAGACAGGCAATGGCCCAGCACAAGTGCTGCCTTCCAAAAGTTTATGACTCTTCATATTTCCTTTATCACAGGGATTCCTTTGAAACCCTCAAGCTCAAAAAATTGTTAAATGTGCACATTGTTCAATTAAAATTTAACTGCAAAAACAAAAAGGGGATCATTCCCTACAAAAATCACAATTCACATCTCATAATAGACTTCACTTGTATACACTCTTAACTTTTTGAATTCTACAAAAGATGGAAGTACAACAGTGAAAAGACAATTCCATCAAATAAGAGCAAAAGGCTAGGAAGGGTCCTTTGGAGAGGCCTCCATACTGGATAAGGGAAGGGACCCTGTCCACTGCTAGTCTGGGGGAGAGGGTATACTTGTGTTTTTCCAGAGAATGCTCAACAACCTATTTGGACTGGACTGCGCTGTCAGCCTATACCATGAAGCCAGATCTGGAGAAGTTAACAAGGAGGAGGCCAGATCCAACCTAGGGCCTGTTGAATGAACTGACAAAATGGAAATCTAAGGTCTAAAGATAATTGAGCTAAATTTTACTAGTATTAAGACAAAAAATACAAAATATACATATTAGTTAGAGATAAAAGACTTTACTTATTGGGGCCAGGGAGATGGCTCAGTAGAGCAAGCGCTTCCCTGGCAAACACAAGGGCCTAAGTTCAATCCCTGGTTCTGCAAAAAAAAAAAAAAAAAAGACTTTATTCCTTCCAAAATTTTCTGATAAGAGATCTTTGCTTATTGACAAATAACAAAATCTGGTTAGCCTATTTATAATTTAAAATTTCTTTTAAAAAATTTGAAATAGAGTTCATCTGGCCAGGAATATATAATTGAATGTACTCATAATTTTGAAAAGATAGTTGTTTGTACTGTGTATCTGTCTATATTGTGTCGTTTTATGAACAGCTGTCCCCCCCTTTTTTTTCTTTTTGGTCATTTGTTCATACTACAATTTGGGGTATAGACACAAAAGCATGTTTTTCTTAAATTACCAGCTGGTCTAAGTCATATCAAAATTGGTTTATACATGGTTTATCAAAAAGTTTAATTTAATTAAGGAAAAATTCCTTAGAGTGGGGAAAGATTTGATTCAGAGAGGAGATCTATTGATGAATAAGAGGTGTGGCCAAACTTTTTGCTCATTAATGAGGCACTCCCAGTAATCTCAAGTCTCTTAGGAGACATTCTCAATAAATTGGTCATTGGTTTAAAGATAAAAGTCTTAGGGCCAGCCAAATAGCTCAGTGGATTAAAGCACCTGCAAACAGGCTCAGGGACTGGGGGTTTGATCCACAGGCCTGCTGTGCTGACCGTGACTCCAGGGTGTGCTGAGACAGCATTTGATACTAGATGTGGTGGCACTCACTTGTAATTCCAGCTCTTGGGGTCTGTGAACAGGCAGATCACTATGAGTCTGATCTACTAGTGAGACCCTAAACATCCTGTAGACCCTTCCTTAAAATACAAAGAAAAAAAAAGATAAAAGGCTTTCAGAAAAATTACAATTGGGTTTTCTCTTTAAAAAAATGGTTTTGGTATTCAACTAAATTAAGAAACAAAGGTTTGCACATGTGTATGATAACTCATTATTGTTAATCTCATGTTGTCTTAAGTGTATCCATAATTCCAAGTATGCAGATCTTTTAAAATGTTAAACAAAAATTTTTTAATGTGGTAAGACTTTCAAATTCCTAGCAAAAATAAATAAATAAAATAAAGGGGAGGAAGAAAGAAAAAGCCTTGTGATGTATGTTGCGTTTAAAGATAACTAGGTGAAAATTTCTTATGTATTAGACAAAGAAGATTGGTTAAAAGGGTTATGTTATGTCAAAACAAAAATGTAAGCATGTCACAAAATGCCATAGGATTGGCCTGCTACAATGTTATATATGGTTTGATTTCTAAATTTCTGTGCAAAAATGTGTAATTATTTTTTTTTCACATTCTGTAGGGATTTAAACTTTAGAATATCCATGTTGTTCAAAAATAACAGTTCCATTTTATGTCTAAGGTGTTTGATATTAGATAGATAATAATGCTAAGTTTAACTGCCTCTGTTACAGGGTAATAATGTTATTAAGCTCCTCTTCTGGATGTTTAACAACTAAAGTTTGCAGACTAAAAATTAGAGAGATAGATGGGCTAAAAGGATAGCCAATATTTTGGCCCTACCCCTTAAGATCAGTGAGGACTCAGGACATAAGAGAACCTCTGCTGTGACATCCTGTAACTCAGTGGTGTCCCGAATTTTCTGATCAAGATTATGGGGCCACAGAGGAAAGTGATTGATGATGTAGAGTGTGCCTAAGGAGAGTCACCTAGAGAGAAAAAAAAAACTCTCTCAGGCTTTCACGGAGAGCAAATTGCTCAAGCAATGGTTATGACTCATCCAGATGGCTGACACTGACAGAAGATCTACAAGGGGCTGTACATGGTTCCAGGATAATTCTTGAGGGGATTTGACTGACCTTGTCAGATGGCAAAACTTACATTTTTAATTATATAGGTCTTGCTTTAACTTGGTCTTAACCATTCAGTAGAAAAGTGTAACCACGAAGCATAAAAGTAATGCCATATTAATGTGCTATGCTATAAAACAGTTTCTGACAATTACCAGCTGTACTGAGAACTCAGTACTATTATGGACTATTGGACTATATAGGTTATACTGCTGAATTCAAGTACCTACAATCTTTGGACTGGCATCAAATATAAAAAGGTCCTTTAAAGATTTCTCCTAATACAGCTTCTCTAACTGCAATGAAACACCCATGTCTGACAAAACAAAACAAAAATAAGGGATATGTTGGGAGCTGAGGAAGCTAGGAAATTGATCAAACATGTGTGGGTGGGACTAGGTCTCAGTGCCTAAAACAAACATGCTATCTCAATCCTGAGATAAACATCTTGTCTGGCTAAGGTTCAGCTAGTAGTCACTAGGCAACCTTGTGTCATGTGTTATTAGCTGTGCAACAGTATAAGCAAAGGCCGGTTTTGTTGTGTGTTGTATTAGTCCTGCCCATCAGGCAGACCAGCAACCACCTACCCAGCTTTTGTCTTCTTGTCTATCTTTCTCATTCCTGCCATTGTTTCTCCCCAGGTAGCACCAATCTCAGTGAGACCAATGGATCCTTATATATTAGAATAAATAAGCAATTTCAGCAGAGTGGCAACATACAAATAACACACGAAGAGCAATAGCATCCCTGTACAACAACAATGACCCCTCAAGGAAGAAATTGGGAAAACAATCTCAATCACAGTAGTTTCACAGAAAATTAAATACCTCAGAATTAACATAATTAATAAAGTGAAAAATTTGTATAATGAAATCTACAGTATTTGGAAGAAACAGATTGAACAGAACATCAGAAAATGGAAAGATAGCCTCTGTTCTTGAATAGGCAGAACCAATATTGTCAAAATGCCCATACTGGCCAGCCATATAGGTCAGCAGATTAAAGCACCTGCTTAGGCAGACACAGGGACCAGTGTTCTATCCCTGGCTCCACATGCCATGCCAGCCCCTCCCCTAGAGTGCACTGAGATGGTGATTGAGACTGGGCGTGGTATTGTGCACCTATAATCTCAGTGCTTGGGAGGCTGAAAACAGGAGGATCACTACTGATCTGTGTAATGAGACCCTGTAGACCTTATACTAAATACATAAAAAAACTTATAAAAAGTCCATATTACCAAAAATTATAAATTGAATCCAGTTGCAGTTGAAATGCCCATATTTTTCACAGAAGTAGAGACAAAATTCTTAAATTTTTATGGAACCAGAAAAGACTCAGAATAGCAAAAGGAAGGAGGCATTGCAAAGCCAGACTTCAAGTTAGGTTACAAACTTACAATAAGGAAAATAGCACAGTTTAGGCACACAATAGGCATGTTGACCAATGCACTGGTATGAAGGACACAGAAACAACTCCAAACACCTTCAGCCATCTGTTTTTGGCAGAGGGGCCAGTAGCACAACCTGGACAGAAGATAGCCTCTTTAAGAAAAGCTGCTGGGAAAACTGCTTATCCGTCTGCAAAGTAAATCTCAATCCATATATCTCACCCTGTACTAAAATCATAATGAGTCAAAGACCTACATATAGAAACAAAAATAATGAATCTACTGGAAGAAAATAACTGCTAAAACTCTTGAAGACATGGGCATAAGCAAAGACTTCCTGAACAGAGCTCCAATTGTATAAGAAATAACACCAATAATCAAAAATATGATTATACCAAGTTCATAAAGATTTTGTACAGCAAAGGAAACAACTAGCAGAATGAAGACAGAATGGGAAAAAAGTTTTTGCAATCTGCTCCTTGGAGAAAGGATGCATATCTAATATCTAGACTAATATCTAGAATATATAAAGAACTAAAGAAAAGAGCCCTCTGCAAAAAAATTAACAGGCCAAATCACAAAACGGGCCATTGAAATGAATAAATGCTTTTCGGAAGTACAAATGGCCAATAAGTACACAAAAAAATTTTCAGCCTCTTTGGCCACTAGAGAAATGCAAATCAAAACAATCTTGAGAATCCATCTTACTCCAGTAAGAATGGCTCTTATGAGGGATGCAAAAAACAGCAAAGGCTATGGAGGTTGTTAGGATAAAGGAACCTTTCTACATCGTTCACGGGGATGTGAACTGATACAGCAATGGCAAGCAGAAACACCAAAACAACACCCAGATTTGGAGGCAGATTTATGTTGGTAGGTACTGATCGGGCTCATTCCCCAAATATCAGGCCCTGATCCCTCGTGTTCTAGGGCTTTTATATGATGCACAAGAAGGCAGTACAAAGGAGGGCAGAAGCCTGGAAGTCTCTTCATTAGCTAGCAGGGTGAGATCCTTGATTCCAGAGGTAGATTAATGATCATCAGTTTAGGAAGCCTGGTCCAATGGTGCAATCAGGCATCTTGTGCGTTTGATTCCACTCTCATGGTTATAGGGATTAAGAAAGTAGTTGCAAAGACATAACATAGTAACTGAATTAGACAATTTCAAAAGAACAAATTTTTTTTTTTCCTGGCTTAACAAATGGATGATTTTATTGAGAAGACTGGTGTTTACTGCCAACCATCTAGGAAAACAAAGCAGAGACTTACACAATACTTGGGTTTAAAAATTATTCATAACATCAAAATTAAACCTGGTATCAGAAGAAACAAATAAGACGTAAGTGTAAAATAGAAACCATGAAAACAAGCTTGCATAGCTCAGCAGATTTAAGCACCTGCAAGCAGGTACAGGAGCCAGAGGTTCAAGCCCCAGGGCCTGCTGTGCCAGCCCGACCCTGGGGCATGCTGAGATGGCAATTGAGACTCAGCATGGTGGCACATGTGCCTGTAATCCCAGCTGTTAGGAGGCTGTAAACAGGCGGATCATTGAGTCCACTCTAGTAGTGAGACCCTGAACACCCTGTAAATCTTTCCCTAAAATATAAAAAAAAAAAAAACTCAGCTAATTCCTAACTTTTCTGTGGCCTAAAGGCAAAGCAGTATCTATCCCAACTGTAGCACTCTGGTTATCAACAGTGCCCTGGAAGCTACCTAGAACCACAGGCTTTATGGAGAGAGCAAAGGGCTGGGTATATTTTTGTCTCTGTCCAAACAGGCTGAATTCATGGACACTTTTAGCAGTTGGCTTGAGGAGAAGTTAAATTTGGGATTATAACCCTATTCTGTGGTTATAATCCTAAGGAATCCAGGTGAAATGTTTGGGATCAAAGTTCCCAGGATAGTCAGTGCAGGTGTGCAGATAATTCTGGACCTCACAACGCAGGGGAGACTGCATGTCCAGTCCTAAATTTTCTTTGTGCCATCTATTCTGTTTGTTGTTGTTAGTAGAAGGCAGTAGTTTGCTACAGGTTTCCCTCTCTGGTCAGACATGACACTCAATGTTAGAGAATTGCCCATTTCTCTAATAACAAGCAGAACTTATCTACATCCATGATAAAGGTGACCCAAAGGGCATCAGATCACAGGCATTGCCTTTGCTAAACTCACCTAGTACTTCTGAGTGACTGGGGTTTCTTTTATTAAAAGCAGTGACTCAAGGCCAGGGAGATGGCTCAGTAGAATAAGTGCTTGCTTGGCAAGCATAAGGGTCTGAGTTCAATCCCCAGTTCTGCAAAAAAAAAAAAAAAGCAGTGACTTTTCTTTTAACTGAATAGTTGTAAGGGCATTGAAATTAAAATTTTTATTTTTAGCACACCCCCTAGTAAATACAAATTGAACTATAAGTCTGAGAGATTAAATATTAATATTATATATTTATATCTTAGCAACTTGACAGGAAAAGATCAGTCTTTTGAACAGAGGACCATGAAATAGATAAAGTTTTTTCAATATCTGATTGTCCTTTGATTCTGTGACCAAAAATCCATAGTGGTTAAGATGTGTCAGTACAAATTAAACCTCCAGTTATTGATTCCATTAGGAAGCCCTGAGTGCCAGCAGTTAGCGCTGGCACAGGGCCTCTTGCCAAATCAGGGCATTTCAAGCAGTGAAAAAAAGGGCTGCTGCATTTACTGTACTAGATATTTTGCATAAATTATTTCTTCAAAATCTCAGAGGTAGATGCTATAATCATTTCACAGATCTGTAAACAAAGGCTCAGAAAGGTCAAGTAGCTTCTCTAAGGACACACATATTGTGGCAGAACTAAAAATGAAACAATTTATTTGATTCCACTCCCACTATAATACCTTGTTTTCTCTAAACTAGACTTCACTGTCTAATAAGGAAATGAATTCAGCGACCAACCAGCAAGGCAGGTAGGACACCAAGCACTGTGTGAGCCTCAGTCTAACCAGCACCCTGATTTTAGCTTGATGACACCCTGAGCTGAAAAGCCAGCTTGGCCATGGCTACATTTCTGACCTGTGCATAGGCAGGAAGCCAACATTACTTGTCCTTTCAGTAACTACCTGGAGAAATTCCTGTCTCTCTGTGGGTTTTTTCCTAAAAGCAACACTGGGGTCCCCATCTCATCACTTTCAATCCTTATTCTAAGTCATGACCACATAACTATTGGTCCCCTCGATGGTTATCTCCTTCACCTGAAGCTTACCAATTGTATTGTGAGCATGCCTGGATGATTGGCCGCCAGGACAGTTGACTGCTTCTGAGTGTGTCTATGACAGTGTGAGCCCATACTTACACCATATCTCTTTACAAACATGTATCTCATATGGACCACTACTTCAGGTGATGGAGAGAACGAAGCCATCTTTGCTCCTGTGTTTAGAGCAGGTAACATGAGTAACACTGCTCCCCATATCCAGGGAAGGAAAAATCACAGAAGGGACCCATTGGCTTTGTTCAGGTAAGATCATGTACTATTCATATGACTACCACAAGGGGCAAGTCACCAGGAGCTCATTACACACAGCAGAGACTTCATTCACTACTGATTCACCCGCTAGGACTCTCCTAGGTCACTAGTAACCACCACAGAGTTCCATGTCTTAGAGGTGATTGGAAACCCCCACTGCCATCCCAAGTCTACAGTTTATAAAAATGTACTCTGAATATTCTGAGGAACTTAGAGGGACTAGTAGTTTGGCCGCCTCTACTGTGCAGTCCCCCAGGTAATCCCAAGACTCGGATTTCTTCACTCCCAAGTCTCCATTCTCAGGAACTGGCCTGGCAGATTTTGCCTCTGTGCTTAGGCAGTCACCCACAATCCTTGTCCCTGCAGATCATTGGCCAGTGGTCCTATTTTGAATATTTCCCCCACCGAGTCTTGGTTCTATGAATCTTTAGTTTTGAGCAGCTAATCAGACAACAAGCACTCTAAGATTCTTGGAACCCAGTTTATTGGTGGAAACTCGTGTTGATGTGAACAGCTGCCAGTGTGTAGAAACTCCGATGTTCCCCACCTGCTAGGGCAGACAGAGATCTAATAGATCCCAGATGTCACTGTAGGTCTCCAGACATAGGAAGAACCAGCCTCTTGTCCCATATGATCAGGTGCTAGGATCCAACAACAGTACAGGAGAGAGCATTGACTTAGCTCCGCCACATGACCTCTGATGTGCGTTCCCACGTGCGATCAGTCAGGGATCAAGCCTCTTTCCAATTTTTATTTTATCAGTATGTGTCTGCAGTAGACAATGATTATATTCCTCATAAATGGATGCATGCACTTATTTCATCTTCTTTTTTTATCCTCTCCTGCATCACTACCTTTCCATTTGATTCTCTTTCACAAAAGATCTATTTCCTTATTTCCTATTATCTGTCTTTTATTTTGCTCTTTGTATTTCAAGTTTCTCAGCTAAGAGAAACCATGCAATATTTAAGCTTGTGTGTTTATTTCTGTCAACATTATGGTCTCAAGGTGTACCCATTTTTCAACAAATGATTCAATCTTATCCTTCTTTATGGTAGCGTTTTGTATATAAATACCATTGTGTACAAGTATCACACATCCATTCTTCTGCTGATAGACACATAAGCTGTTTCTAAGACTGAGCTGCTACAAGTACTGCCCCTATAAACATGTGTGTGCAGGTATGTAATCGTGTCAACTTGAGAAGTTTTAAAGTCCCTAAACTGGGGGCCAGGTTCCTTGCTTTGTAAACATCTTGAGCCTACAGAACAGGAGATCATACAATTTAAAAGGGGAAGAGGCTTGCCCCACCCCACCCCTGCTTGCTCATGGTTTTGCCATCTCCTGCCACCTGGCACATGCCCCTGTGCCATGCAACCCTGCCTTGGAGCCAGCTGAGGACTGAAACCTTCACACCCTGTGAGCTTACTAAATCTTTCCTTGGTTTTGAGTGTTTAAGTATTTTGTCCCAGAAACAAGAAAAAGAAAAAAGAAACCAAGACAATGTATCAGTGAGTACTAATAGCTGGGTTGAATGGGATTTACCTTACTTTTTAAGGAGTTTCTACAATAGTTGCACTGGATACATCCCCACTGCAGTGCAGAAGAAAGGATTCCTTTTCCTCCACCTCACCAGCACTTGCTATTATACAATTTCGTGATGATAGCCATTCTTTTTGGAGTAAAACAGAATCTCAGTGCTGTTTTAATTTGCATTTCTCAATGGCCAGAGATATTTAAACATTTTTTTCATGTCTTAACTAGCTATTTGTACTTCTGAAAATCATTTATTCATTTCAATTGCCCATTTTTCATTGGGTCTTTTATTTTGGGTGCTAATTTTTTTTAGTTCTTTATAAATTCTAGATATTAGTACTCTGCCCAATGAATAGCTGGTAGAATTTGTTCTGTAGGTTGCTTCTTCACTGCTGGTTGCTTCTTTTGCTGTGCAGAGACTTTCTAATTTAATATGAGCCATTTGTTGATTCTTGGTAGTTATTTCTTATGTAATCAGGGTCCTGTTCAGAAAGCCCTTGTGTATGACTATCTTGAGTTTTATCTTCCAGTCAATTATAATTTAGACCTTTAAGCCATTTTTATTTTAGTGGGCATGGATTTAACCCCTGCCCAAGAACAGCCAACTTTCTCAGCATCACTTGTTAAAGAGATTGTCTTCTGTCTACTGCATGGTTTTGGCCCCTTTGTCAAATATCAGATAGTTGAATGTGTCTGGGCTTTTTTCTGCCTCCTCTGTTCTGTGCCACTGATCCGTATGTCTGTTTCTCTGCCAGTACCAGGCTGTTTTTATCCTAGAGCTTTGCAATATCACCTCAAGTCTGGATTGTGATGTTTCCTGCTTTATTCTTTTTTTTTTTTTTTTTTTTTTTTTT